>VXAA01001709.1:607943-643618 GCA_013399115.1 Anseranas semipalmata
AGTTGAACCGTTCATACCGACTGAAGGTGGAATTCATGTCATCTAACTCTAGTCATCTTACAGTACCCATTTACAGCTAATTGTCTAGACACTCTCTATTGTCAATGAAGAAACAGAGGCTCTTCAAGACGATGATTCATCCCGTCCTAAAATAGGTGTCTAAGCTGGGGTAAATTGGAAATAGCTGTCTTTCTCCACCAAATAGCAGGAGAGCATTGACAACTGGTTAGACAAAAAGCAGCTAAAGTCAGGTGGTCCCCCTCTGAGCTATTGATGGATCTCTTATCCATATGTATTGGTTCACTGGTCTGGGAGATGAGTAACATTTTTTAGTATTTTGCCAAATGGGACAAACATGCTAAATAGATGTTAGTGTTGAGTCCTTCAGGTTTGGAAGAACATAGGGCAGCAAGTAATGTATACAGTTCCCCTGCAACCAAGCATAGATAGTGTGTGCTTTGTTTTGTCAAATGGCAGCTTGAAGAGCAAAAGTTGGTGCATAAAGCATTGTACATATTGCAGGCTGGGATCAGCCTAGAAATCAGCATCCACCCGCAGTAAAGACTCCACCTGGCTACTCCTCTGTACAAACAATGTCACAGTGACGCTTCACAGCTATCCTGTCACTTTCTTGTTTGTTTTTTGAAAAGTAAATATTCCAGCTGAAGAACAAATTAAACCCACAATGGGTGCATAACATATCTCAAAAATAACTTGAATGGAAAGCATTTCAAGCAGGCAGAAATATGAGATAAATTCAATACCACCCGAATGGTTTTCTCAAGAACTTTTGGAATAAATATGTATTAAAACTTCACCAAAGATAGAAACTTTTCTCAACAGAGTAATTGGTAACAGTTTTACAGCAGAAAAATTGTGCAGTAACTTTTATTCCCATGTATTATTTGTGAAATGAAGGGTATGTACCATTTAACATTGAAATTAGCAAGAATTTTTATATTTCGAGGCATTCTTTACAACAGAAGCAAATCAACCAATGACAATTAGTAAGATTTCACTTGCTTCTCCAGAACTAAGCTTCTGCTGAATGTTTTTCATAATTGGAGAGTCATGTTTTTCCAGACGATAATGAAATCTCCACTGAGAAAATGATGAACAAAACCATTGCTATGATGTCACCCCTATGAAAGTTCTCTTAACATTTTAAGGGAACAAACGTTTAGTAAGCCTGCGCTGATACTGGACCGAGGTAGGGGAAAATGACACTGTCAAACCTCCATTAAGATCTGCCCACCTCTAAACTAGTTTTCTTGGATGTTGGTAGCAAAGTATGACAGCAGGAAATTTACCTTCTGTCTGTTATAAATTTTGATGCCTGAACTGCAAGTTGGTTTTGTCTCTTCCCTTTATTACTTAAGCTCAAGGAAAGGAATGCACAAATAAAGATGTTTCTGCCAGCTTGTTAAATGAATTTGTTTTATTCATATTTAAAATGTGCTTACGCTCATGATGCTTACATTTTACTGATACTGTCTTAAAGTAAAAATAGTAAATTCTTAAAATCGCATGCTCATAATGTAGAAAGATCTGTGTTGCAAGACTACTTCTTCTAGTTTCAGGCACATTACGGTGGAAAGAGACGAGTCAGTTAACTGGTATAATCATGTGCCCAAAACAGCCATAGTGTCTCATCTGGGTTTTCTTTCAGTTGGGCAAAACAAGGCACTGTAGACAATTCCAAACCAGAGGATTCTTCTATTCTACTTAAATTAGGACATCACTTCTTTTAGCATTCTGATTTTTGTTGTTGTCTTAATTAAGATGATTGCTTTCCTCTTACCAAACTGTGACTATAAAGAGATACACATCATGGTTATCTTTTTCAGCCTTTTAATAATAATAATTAAAAAAAAAAAAAACTGTTGCAATTACTTTTCCATTTTTTTTTGTGATTTTTTTTTTTTTTTTTTTTACAAAGGAATTTGACAAGCAGATTTCTGGAGTTCTAAAAGGAATTGAAAGAATAGCCTATGCATGACATTGTCCATGCATAGTGAAATGATGAACATAAATTACATACACGCACACAAAGAAAACAAGGCACTGTTAAGACTGTACAAGTAATAAATGACTGAAACGTTATTGATACATTAGAAACTGAGCTCCTAATGAAAACTGTATCAGTGGTCATTTTAACACCCTAAGGGTGTGCGTTGTTTTGGGGTTCTCTGCTTAAAAGCCCAACTGTGTCCCTCTTTCCATATGTGTTGGACCCCACATTTGTAGGTGAATAAATTGCTCCGATGTTGCTGCTGGAACGGACTAAAAAGTCAGCCAAGCGTTGTGTCACACATGTAGCGGTGTTGCATTTCCTTTTCTCCAGATGGTGACTACTAATGTAAAAGAAAAAGAGCCAAGATGAAGTCAAATGGTGAGCAATCAGGTATGCCACCTCTAAAAGGCATTTGAGCTGTGCTAATGTGGGAGTTCTTTTAATATGTGCACAAATACAGGAACATTACAATCTTCCTACCACCTACTTTGTGCCTGAAAAAAAAATTTGCGCTGTATGCTATTATCAGTTTTAATGATGGGGTTTATTTAAATGCAAAGATCTTAACAGTCATATGTCATTTTTATTGGTATTCAGAAAAGAAGTTTATGACATCTAGAAAACCTGTAATGATAGTATAGTTAAGACAGTAAGTGAAAACAATGACTAAATGTTTAGCTTTAAGCTGAACTTCTGAATCTATTTAGAGCTCCTGCTGATATCATGAGGATTACTAACATAATGACAACCACTAACATTTATTTAGTTCTCTTATTACCACCAAATCATATCCTGCTCTCACTGAACAGTAATATTCCAGTCCACATTAAATGGACTGAGCCAAAAGACTCCCAGCTATGCCATGTATCATGAGAGGTGGCAGGTGTTACCAACTGCTGCTGGCTTCGATACCACTTAAGATTTGGCTCTGTCTAAATAGAGATTTCTTCAGTAATGAAAAGGAGCCACATCTTTGTTGAAACACCAGCAACATGAATTTGCTGTTGTGGTAGGAGGTAATCATTTGCTGGATAAGACTTTAAAGAGTGTCCATGGAAGAGTCCATATCTTAAAGGAACATTTCCTGGTCTGAACCAACAGACTACTTACAAACTCTGTGTAGGACTTATACAGCATGAGATTTTTGTTTTAATCACAATAAAATGTTTATCTTGAAAGAGCTTGGTCTTTTAAACTGTTTTATTAGACTACTGTGCTTTTTCTTCAGACAGAAATACTTGATTGCAGAGATTGCTTACAGAATTATTGTAAATTTTCTTGGATTTCTTCATGCTGATGTGGCATGTAGTAGACAACACTTTTCAGGAGAAATTCACTGTCAAGAGTTACAATTTCCCAGTTTCAAACTCTGAGCACGTACCAATGAATACATTTACCCATGGATTGACTAAATCTGTTATCTAAAATGTCATCTAGTCTTTTAAAATTAGTTGTATGAATCTAAGAATGCAAATGGAATAGCAAGTATGGGAGACATGTCTGTATCATACTGGTTCTTGATACGCAAATAGGCAGCAATTTCTAAGCAATCAATATTTTAAATATGTAACTATTTAAAGTAAATGGTTGCATAAGGCTTGATATAGGTCCTCTTAGATTATCCCTGGTATGTCAACAGTGCTTAATCAAGCCCTTACCATATGAGGTTCAAACAGCAACTGGTTCTCATGGAAATCCTGAATTGTTTGTGGAGGCAGAGTTCTCCTTTTCTTTGATGGTACAAAATCAGACCCTGATACTCCAAGTTTAAAACTCCAGTCCCTGCAGGAAGTTACTAGCTTACTAGCTGATGTCGTGCCTGACTGTACCCATTATTCCTATTAGCTCTCTGATATGTAGCCTTCAATTGAATATCTGCTTCAATGAGACAGCTCACCCAGTAACAGATTGTAAGCCAAGGCCCCAGAAAAGCAGATACGGCATACCACACTCAAAAAGATGAAGCCTTGTGTTTGATTACTACAATTGTTATTTTATTGTAAAAAAGCAAGAGCTGTAAGAATGCAGGGACTTAGTCTCTGTTATCAAATTATTTTGGAAGATAACCAAATTGTCATCTAATAAGTATTTTTTTTTTTTTAATTCAGAGATAGAGGAACAGGCAACTATACAGGCATATGCATTCACTGAATCTATCTATAATAGAACTGTCATTGAAAAAAAGTCATTCAAAAGCCCAAAGAACAGATAGAGTAGTTCAGTGCTATTTACCATTTAGCAGATATTGCAAATACTTTTTGAAATGCTGTTTTATTCATCAAAAAGTTACCTGAAATTGGATTTATGGCTCTACAAACATGAATGCATTTCAGACTAGTTAAATCCTGTCAGAGCAAATTTCTTCTTTTCATTCTTCCCATGATTAAATTGATATTTAACACTAATAAAATATTATCTACTTACAGGAAATAGTTACATTTTAAAAGAATTCTATTCTAGCAGAGCATTAGTTTTGTTAAGCAGGATGTATTTCTTTTTTCTTTTTTTCCCCTCAGGATTGGAAATGTGACATTTAAATAAAAACCCTCTCAAAATAGACCTTAATTCTCAACGTAATGTAGTATTTGTAGGCTCTTTCATTTATGAAAGGGTTATAATTGTGAATTGATAAATGATCTGCAACTTTTGTCTCTGGATTTCACTTTCTATCCTTTGATCTTACAGAATGACTCTATTTACAAGCAGGAGGGTGCTTTAAGCTGTTTGAGAACTGACAACATGCAGGAAGAGTCTCAAGTAATAGAATATCACTGGCTTAAAGTTTACTGCATAATTTAATCCTAACCGATATGAAAAGAAGAAACAGGGGAAATCAATACCTTTTTGTTTTTGCTGCTGGTTGTTCTGCCATTTCCTCACTGAGTCTTGAGACTGTATTCCGTGACATTATAGGCAATATCCATCCTTGTCTCTTGGAAGTCCCATCAGATAGATCATCAGCCACAGATAATAATCTTTAAACAATAAAATACAATGAGGATTTGAATAGTTCTGTTTTTGCTCATATTATTTGAGACATGAAAATAAAAGCCATTCATGCAACAATCTGAATGTTTCCCTTATAAAGAAATAAATATGATTATTTATTACTCACTTCTCAATAGGTGTAGCTTCCAAACAGCTCAGTGTGACAGAAAGTACAATGAAGAAAACTGACAGCTTTAGGTTGCACATCTTTGCTTCCAAACTTTCTGAAAAGAATAATGATTCAATACTGAAAGCAATCCCAAATACTCTTCAGCGTATCCTGTTACTGATGCCCATTCTGTCCTAAATCAACAGCAGCTAGTCTTTTTCACAAGCTAGAGTAAAAAATGATCCCCACAAGTTTAGTGACAAGCAGTTTTAGACAGATAGCTCTCAACAGTAAATGTTCATTTTCCATCTAGTAGTGTCAGTAGTCCATTCCCATATCTCTGGTTTGCATTTGCTGACATGTCCTAATCTCAAATTTTGGTCCCAGGTGCAATTTACCTTGAAGTTATTTTAGCCTTTTCCTGAAAAATGCTGTTGATTAATAATGAGAAACATTGTGCTTTCCTGAAAGCACATCTGTTGCATTGCATCTTAAATAAGAAAAAAGGGAAATTGTTTACCTTGTAGTGGTCAGAGAGCTAACTGAAGACGCACGCCTGTGTTAGCAAGAAGGGTGCATGCAACAATTCCACGCTTGCATCTAGCTCTGGAGTATCCCTTTTCCCCCTTCCTTGCTGACAAGTGATACAGCTCTTATATACCCTTCACACCTTTCTCAGCTCTGACATCAGGCAGCACAGACAGACTGTCATTAATTCCCATCCCTATAGATAGAAGGTGCCCCAGAGAGGAGCAGAGGCAGATCGGTCATTATTACATTAGCACATCAGTAAATATTAACCTAGTATATGCAGGATGCCCTCATGAAGATACTGTAATAGCATACTGCACATCAGAACTGTAGCCTCAGCTTTACAGTTCTGATAAGATGCTGAGGTAATATTCCCTGTGGGTGTTTTCAAGGGCTAAATAAGGTAACAAAAGTTATAAAGAAAGCCGGAGTAAATGAAACACCAGATCACCAGTAACTGAAATATAAGAAAACAGATATATTAGAAAAGAAAGAATTGTTAAGGTTGGAGAGGTTTGTTGTAGAAAGATATGATGATCAAAACAGAAAAATGTGTTTGAAGGGCTAAAACCTATGTGAGGCATAAGAAAGGAGAAAAGATGTTTTAAATTGAGAGATAGGGTGATCATTCAGGTTAACTACATAGAAATTAATTCATTTTTCAGTAAAATATAAATATGAATGAGAATTCTGTTGTTATTAATGTAAAATCTTTTGTTTTACTAACACTGGTAGATTCTTTGTTTCATGCATGAAAATTGTTTCAATTAATATTCGTAAGAAGGTAAGGACTAGAATTAGAAAGCTAGGAAGTGCCAAAATAGAGGCTGCCTGTGCAAATTTATTTCTAGTGTGCATAGAGTACGGTTTGTAGAAAAGATATACAGCTTTTAAGAGACTAAATTTTTTTAATTATATAACAAAATAAATTATCTGATTGCAGGTTTCCAATGATACAGATCAGAAGCCTTTTTCCTGATTTCAGTGGGAATTAGGCAAATTACTTTTTTCTTCTGTTGCAGTAGTTGTATTTAGGTGTGCCTTTAGGTACCCAAATGCATTTGGAAAACTGGTCTTTCAATTATTTAAGGTGGTTAACATCTTGACACAGGAGCACAGACACAGCTTTCTGTGATAAGAAGTTTTCATATGCATCTTCCATATCCCCACAGAACATGAATTCATTCATAACTGCTTCAACGCCAAGTACATTGCCTTAACTGAAACCCTCCTTCGTTGTCAGTTTAGTCTGTAACACTAGATTTTGTACTGAAATGGCTAAAGTTCCACAGTTGACTCTCTTCAAGCATCTGTGCTTGGATTGAATGCAGAAGGGATATTTAGATGGGATAGTATCCTCTTAAACTGATACAACAGCTAGTCTGTCAATAAGACTTTTGCAAGTGACAAAATGTTTTTATAGAAAAAAAAAAAAGAGATGCAAAAGGGATGCTGCTCCTGAATATTTTGCTGTCTGTTTTTAAAGATACAATCATATACTGTTTTTTTCCTAGGTTCCTGTCATCCTGCCCTGGATGGACAGTCCTTGTGTGCGAGAAGTAAGAATAGTTTTGTTATGTCTTCACCATGGCAATATGTTCTGTGCAACATCTGAAACAGGTTTCTCTCTCCATAAAGTTTTCTATTCAAGTATTCACTATAGCATTTGACTGGAATGAAATAACATTCTGGTGTCATTTTCACTGTAGCATTTGGTAGCACTACAGCAATTTCACACCCCTGAAATGAAGGCACAATTAGACCCATTTTACATATATAACATTGTGCCACAAAATAATTATGCTAATAATCTGGCTGGTTATTGTCACCAGCCAATATTCACAGCTTGAATATTGAAGTTGCATACCTTGGTGCACTTCTTCCAGAGTGGTCCCACTGGCTCTCAGCAATGGCGTGCTTACTCAGGTCTTGCAAAAAGGCAGCCTCAGGTTGTTTCAACTCCTGAAAAGCAGTGGATAGATCAGATGCAGTTTGGATCTGAGCTGTTAAAAGATGGGACTGAATATTCAAAATCACTTATGTTTTAAGGCTTCTAAGTGATATATCAAGCTACGGGTTGACATAAGAAAAGTGAAACAAACTTTTCAAAGTAATATTTGTCCCAGATCCCAATTCCAGCTGTCCTACAATTTGTCTTGGGGAGCCCCTGATGCTTTAAGGGACACAGAGATTCTTGAGTGTATTGTAGAAATGAAACTGGGCTCATGATATCCCAGGACCATAACATTCTCTCCTGGACCACATAGCATTTTGGCAGAATCAAATCAGCAAGAAATCTATCCAGCTATTGTTCAGATGTAATGTTAACAAAATGAAGATATTACTGCTTCTGTTACAGGTTCTCTTAAGTAGAAGTAGTGTTTTTTGTTGTTTTTGTTGTTGTTTGTTTGTTTGTCTTTTCACACAAACAAGAATGGAATATGAAATCATGGAATCTCTGTGACAGCAGACCTATTCATGACTAAAATTTCAAGAACTTGGCACTAAGTACTGTGCAGTTAGTACTGTTCAATGAAGTGGTTAGAAAACTATTTTCATCACTGACAAAGTTCCTTAACTTTGATCTCAAAAAACACCTTAACTACTCAACATAACAAACATTATCAAGTTAAAGAAGAAACCAAGTATTCTCAGTAAAGAAACACAGGACAAACTTTATCCTGGGTAGTTACATGATAATTGTATATATTTATACTGGCATTTAAGTCCATATAAAAAGAATTGTCTAAAATATTGTGCCTATATGAGGGTAAGGGGACACCAGAGCTGAGGTTTACGAAGAAAGCAGAAGATATGGAATGCCAAGGAAGGGACATTTCCTTCTGGAAACTGCCTATGTAAATGTCTTGACATGCAAGAGGATGAACTTTGCAATGTAATGTACTAGCAGCAGAGAAACAGGGAGTCAGTCTTGTCTCAAGTGTCTGCTGTTCTTACACACTAGGGAGTGGAATTTATCTTACTGTGAGATGTATAGAGAGAGCATTCTAGTACATATTTCTATGTAGGAGTCTAAAATAGCTCAGATGATTTGTGCTTTTTTCTCCTCGTTGACCATAAAAACAGCCTTGGGTGACTTGCTCTATTATAGATGTTTACACTACAAATGTCTAAATGTATGTGAAAAGAATTCCATCATGGGTGCTTTAACTTCTCTTATGTCCTCAGCTCCCTGACATTTAAGGTTGTCTCCCTCTCTTTCTCAGGCTATTCTTGACACCTGCTGGACGGCTGTTTCCCACTTTTAACGGCTGCTTTTTAATTTCTGCATTCAATATTTGCTCACTAACATTAATGACACATATACAGACTTTTGGTAATGGATGTCCCTTTTCCACTTGTAAGAGTCACAAAAAGCCACATTACTTGTTGCATGTACTTTACCAGATAGTGTTGTGCTGTGTAAGGTAGCTGTCTCCAGTAAATTACACTGTTGCTCAGTTACCAGGAACTAGAAGTGTGTGAATAAATCACAGTTTAGTTTGCTAGTTGTATCGAAACAGAAAAGGAAAAGCTTTAAGCATTAATCTGAAATGAGCATATTTCAATTTCTTGAATAAACCAGAAATCACAACACCAACAGCATTAATATGCATCACGGTAAATATTACCAGAAACAAAACAGAATGGTGCAAGTATCACTGCTCGTAGTTACGTGAGTTGAGCAAAATGTTTCACGTAATCTGACAAAATTGTTTCATTTTTATAACATTTTTAGCCTTTTATTCCTTTTAAATAAGTCTGAATCAAGCATCAAAACAAAAGTAAAGTATAAAAAATGTTTCATTGACAATGTTAGCACCTTTGAAAAAGTTTAAGTGCCTTTTGTTCAAATGGCCAAACCTGAAATTAGAGGAATAAATCATGTGCCTAGATACAGTTGTCCAATGTTATCTCAGTTGTCCTAGTATATTTAGGACTGACATGCACTTACCTGGCTAGTTGGGCACTGTCGTAGCAACTGCTGACTAGGTGGAACACTGGTATGCTAGCATACCTTTCTTTGTTACTCCTACTTGGCATGTGCCATTTCAGCACTGATAGAAACTCAGTCAGCTCTTCTTGTTGATCCCCAAACTGATGTTGAAGAAATGTGGGAAGAAATGTGGAAGCAGCAGCAGAAGAGCTAATGGAGACAAAGGTAATCATTTCTCCCCCAGTGGAAAGAAACAGGTGATTCAGAAATGAAGGGTGGCCATCCATGGAACTGACTGGTAAATGGAATGAAGTCATCTGGATAGTTAATAATATCTTAAAGCTGTCCTTTATGATGTATTATGCTACTCAGCTCACATCATTGACAGAACAATGATGTAATCTCAAAGGGCTATTGCTAATGATCGATCTGAGAATGGGCTCAGGAGAGTGTGTGCTGAATCAGTTCCTATGGCTGGGAATCTCTAATGCAAGAGGAATAAAACCTGTGTTTAGATCAGAAAAGTCAGAATTGACAGCACAGTGATTGAAAAGTTTTAGTTCCTAATGCCATTCCTACTTACAGTCTATAGTTTTAATTGCACGGCTCCTGCTGGCTTGCATACAACAATTCACCTTTGCATACAACAAATGGTTTAAATTCTTGGTATTTTTTCCCTGTCCTGAAACCCATTTCCAGAAATATAAGCAAAAGCAGAACTCTCCTTTGGTTATCAATGTCACTTATGAGGGTCCTAGACAGTGCTAATGGTAACCAGGTAACATGAAATATTACTGCTCTTCTTCCTTCCTGGTAATCTAAGGCATCCATTGCTTTCTGCTATGACCATTATCTAAAGCAGCTGTCTATGAGAATTAATCTATAGAAAGGTATTCAGCTTTCAACTATATTGTTGTAAAGTTATATATATGCTACCACAATAGTATATGGAGTTCTATTAATAGATGGATTCAAATGTGTACTTTAAACCAGAACAAATTATTTTGCTAAAAGAAAGGCTGTGGTGCTTACTTGGAATATCTCCCTGCAGAGTCAGTGCACTGTAAATTCACATACGGGCTCACTGCATAGGTCTCCTTACAGACAAGTCCAGAGTGACTACACAGCTACTTAATGTGCAAAATGAAGCCTCCCTGCATGCTGCTATAAGGGAAAAAAGATTAAGGAAGTAGGTGTGTGTAGAAATGCTGTTTCTGATTTACTAAGTGTTACTGTGAGAACTCTTAACCTTTCTTCCCTGCCCCAACATCTTATAAAGAGCACAGACATCTGTTTGTAGAAGATACAGCGAGACCAGGAACTACCCTCCATGCTCCCCAGTGTTATTTGAAGAGAGGTGAATAGCTAAAAAGTAGAGAGAGCAAATGGAGCCAGTCAGCAGTAAGAGAAACTGGTGGTTTTCAAAATAAATCTACACAGAATCACATCAGCCCTTCTTACTTGATCCAATGCATAAGTTTAAACTAAGTTTTCTTTTAAAATATCTCACTTTCAACAATCAGACTTTTTTTTTTTTTCCCTCCCTCTGCAAGCTGCAGCAAGAGAATGACAATCTGGCTTTGTCTTGAAACACTCTGAGTCTTTCAGATGATGCTGTCTTGACAGCTCTGCTATTAATAGTGGCATTTTCTCTCCTGTTTAAAAAGGAGAGTTGTGCTGAACTGGGAATCAGTCATGTTAGTAATAATTTTTCACCAGGGGCAAATACAGTGTACTAGCTTACGTAGGAGGATTTACGTTTACAATACCATGAAACATAAATTAACTTATTTATGGTATGTCGGCACATGTAGGTGCAGAATAAGGTAACCTTCCTTCAAAGAGAAGTGCAGTGGGGCTGCATTTAATGTATGTTTGCATTATTGTAAGTGTGAGCAGAAGACCTGACCTTTTCATTCTACTTGGAGATGAGAAAAGATTTTGATATGCACAAGGAACATGAATCAGTACATGAAATTGTCTCTCTACTGAAAGAAGTCATTAAAAATTCATTAGAAATTCAGCATATGTACCTGGAAAAATGTAGTGCATTTTTGCTCTGTTATGGTCTTGTCTTTTACACCAAATACTGCTGTTTCCATCTGATTAGCCACCACTCCACTTATCTTCCCTGATAGCAGAAGACATGAGTGGTATGGAAAAGCCAGTATTTCCATGTGAAATCTCACAAATACTTTAGGTACTACAAGTGACATGGCTGATTCAAAAGGTGATGTTTTCTGCAATACACTGTTGCTGAATCAAATGCCCAGTGCAGAATTGAAGGCACAGTACTATTGCAAGACAAAAAACTGAAGTTCTGGAATTTTTATGTCTTTAACATATTTATTTTAATATACTAACACATTTTGTGCCAATGAATGCTGCAGTTTTAATGGGACAAAACTGAAAATTCATCTTATCACAGCATTTAATTCAGAAAAGGACCCTGTGCAGAGCAGCAAAGCACATACTTCAGGTTAAGTGTCTTTAAAATCCATGGGTGTTGAGTACTTACTAAGTGTTTATTTATAATGGATAACATAAACTCTACTTTCAGGTTCAGAGCCTTTTCCACTGTGTAAACTATTGTCTAGATTGGTGGACTTCATTTTTTTTCTTGATTTACACATTTCCAGATGGACCTCTGACTATGACTATGATTCTAGTGACTGTGGGCCTGCTTTTGTTGCCCTTTACAAAAGAACTATACCCCTTTCTGATGCATTCCCCCAGGCTGAAAATGACTAGTTTCATTTTTCAAAAACTAGTTTCTTTTTTCAAAAATTTTCACATTGCCACGTTGCTCATGCTTATTGGTCTAGTGTGAAAAAAATGAGGAACTTTGGCAGTGTTATATATAATTTTACATCAGTATAACTTAACAGTTCATATAATTTCATGTCAACGAAGGGTTAACACATTCTTAAAGTATTTTATAAGCAGTTGTCATAACCCACACAATCTTCTCCATGGTGTTAAGGGCCATTAGAGCCCACTGCTCTAGGTCATATATTGTCCTGTTGCCTTTATAATACTCATAATAGTCTGCAGCAGTTGATTAAACAACTTAAAAGAAGCATAAAAATGGAGGTGAAATATTTTTTATGATAGTCTTAAATGTACACTTATCTGAAGACAGTTTAATTTCCCTTGTCAAAAGAGGATGTATATTTCATGCAACTTAAACCTTTCTGAGCAAGACAGGGAGATCCTATGAAAATTGCTCATGTTTTAAAAAATTAGGTGTTTGTAGTTAGAAAGCCATGCTCACAGGTAGATGCATAGCTAAGTGCCCAGTTCCCAGAAGTTCACCCATGTTCCTAGAGCTTCCTCTCTTAGATGAGGATGTTTCTCACCTTTTAGGACTAAGCTGTCTTAGAGGTCCCTGTTCAAAGGGCACCTAGAAAAGTTAGGAGTATCACCTTTAGGCATTTTCTAGTAACTTGTATCTAACCAGCTGTGTGATGCTATCTCTGCACACAAAACGTATTATCACACACCAAGAAACTTGGGGACTTGATGGATAGCGAAAGTGAAATGCTATCAGGTTACATAAACCACTGATTGATGAATCACAGTTAATGTCATTCTTTAGAGGAAAAGACTCCAGAGAGTCTTTGAAGCCTTTGAACTGCCAGTCAACCTCAGTACATTTGTTCCTTTAACTTCTCTTAAAGTGTGTTCATGAGACAATATGCCTCGTTAGTGGAAAGCTGACGACCTGAACACACAACAAATCCCTTTGTACTCTAAAAAGGAGGTACTGCCCAAAAGTATATCATGAGGTACTGAACTTTTTTTTCATAGGTAATTTATTCTGAAAAGCTGTTTTGACAATCGGAACATTTGTGTTTTCTATCATTTAAAAATAGAAGTTTGTGTAACAGAATGTCTTCCAGCCCTGTGGCAAATTTTATGGAGAATGAAGAATTTTATGTCTTTATAAAGTTTGCCACAAAGCTGAAAGACGTGAACCTGTTTTGCTAAAACAAAACCAAAAAATCACATTCATACACGTGGAAATCAATGTGCTAAACTGCTTTCTGTTGAGAGAAACAATGTTATGGCAGCAAGTATAGTTTGTTATGAAAACAAACAACCATTAATGTTTTGCGCTTAGACAATATTATTTCCGTGTATGTATCAATGTGTGCTATAAATGACTATTTGTTGTTCTTGTGTTACAGGGGAAAAACTGAAATGATGAGCTTAAGTGGGATGGACAGAGTCAATGGCAGAGTCAAGGGTGGAAGACAGATCTGAATCTTCATCTAGTCTGTAGCTGACAAATGCACTCTGATGAGGGGAGAGAAAAGAAAGTGGTACTGCATGTTCAAACTAAATCTGAATTCAGGGTCAAAATGGGCAGACGGTCTTGTGCCTCTCTGTGTTTCTGCATATACAGGGATAAACAACACTTCCTATGTTAAATGCAGATGGGTGCTTTCCTGCCTAGCTTGAGTAAATCAAGCTCTCACCTTGAAGTCTCTCCATTGGCCAGTACAATGAGACCTTGTGGCTCTCCAAAATATGCCTCAGTCTAATATAAGCACTACCAGAATAAATACATTGTTGATTAAAGAAGGCTTAGTTAAATTATTATATCTTTCTTTATTTTGCATCCTTCCTCTCTGTCTTCTGAGAGAGTAGGTTCCCAAATTATCTTGAGAAGGGTGTTTTTTGCCCTGTGCAGATGTTGTGACCTATACGAGCACCTGAAAGCAAAGACAACGTGGTGAAAGAGCCTGACTTGTGAGGTTTCTAGACTCAGATTTGCTTGCCTGTTCAAAGGTTTAACTTTGGAGTGTGTACCCAGAGCAGAGAAGAAAATTCTGTGTTATCCTTGTTAGAAGTTGTCTCTGTTAGCCTTCATTTGACTGAGAGCAGCATGGCTATGCAGCTACAATAGTGCTGAATGGCCACTGTCCCAGTCAGTTCTAGTGAGGGCTAACGTTTTAAGCTCCCTTATGGCTCCTGATAAGCCTGCAGTAGGGAAGCAGATCTCAGGAGATACAACTGATAAAAGCATTGCTTGGATTGTGGTCCAGTTTGGAGCTTGTGGGGAAAATGACAGGGAACTAATCTGTGTCACAACATCCTTATCTGCTTTGCCATGCTATATCCAGCAGGATATGCAACCCATGATTGCTGTAGTGCTTAGTTCTGTGGAGACATAGCTCATGTTTCTAGCTTTTTCCAAGTAAGTTCCATTTGTGGTCAGATACTACTGCACTGCTGGAAAAGAGCTGTTTAGTCCTCAGTGTTTCCAAAATTATATGTCATATTTAGAGTGAGGCCAAAAGTCACTCCTGTATCTTGGGTAGATAATTCATCATTATTTGTAACATTTAGGCTAAGATCAATAGTTGTTTTTGCTTTTTAATCGAAAATTTACATCAACTTTGCATTTTGAATTTCCTGTGAGCTTGCACAAGCAATTGTAAGGGGGGTCCTGTCCTTAGGCTGGGAGCCACTGGCTGACAGCCTTTTTTGTACCTTGGCCAAGATGAGTAGATCTAGAATGACATGAGGAGCAGAGATATACCGGATAGGTGTCATCTGACCTGATTTTTATCTGTCTAAAAGTTAGTTATCTAGACTAAGCTAGCTCTTCAGACTTTCAATTCAAAAGGAAGAGAGAAGTACCTCCAGAGACCATTTCCTCCCACTTATTTTAGACAGCTGTCTTAAGATGGGATAAATTGCTCTCTGGAAATATCTGTCTCTCTCTAATGCCTATTGAGAGAGTCTATATCAGGATCTTCAACAAAACTACTTGCTAAGAATAGAGTATACCTGATTCTGGTTCTATACAAATACTTTACTCTCTCAAGGTATTTTCCTTTTATTGGAGCACTAGAATGATAAGAGTGACCCTCAAACAAGATCTGTCCAGATAAAAGAAAATATGTATATTCTCAGTTTCTCAAGTGGTGGACTAATAATGCAGGAAGCAGTGAACTTGGTGCAAATGTGGTCTTTTAGGAGGAATCACATCAAGAAGATGGGAATTCATTATTCCAAGACATCAGGGATGTTCTATAATGCTGTATTATCCTTGAATTAGTCACAACAGAGAAAAATATTGAATTCCACACTTGCTGAATTTTACATTAATTTACTTACTAAAAAATAAACATTGTACATTTGTGAACTTATGTTAATTTCATATCTCTACTCCAACTTTTTTTGGAGAGGAATTTAATTTGTGCATGTTGCTGATGCCTGGCAAAGAGCTGGGAGTGACTTCTCACCTTCATCCAGTATCTCAGTCCCACTGCTGAAGCCTGTGTGCTGAAACAAAAGCAGGTTATAAAGGTCAAGATATGTACAGTAAGTGCCTCCCAGGGGCACCTAAGCACATTCAACCACTGAAAATTCACAGAAGTTGAGGGAGTCCATTCACTAAAGTGCGTGGCTGTGGCCCCTATGGATGTATTCCTTGAGGCACTTTTTTTTTATATACGCAGACCACACAAATAGGCTTCAAATGTCTACTTTAAACTTGAGAGTATGAACTTATCACAAAAATGTTCCCTCAACATCCTTCAGCTCACAAAATGCCTAAGAAATATAAAAGCTTTGTAGAATTCACAGGCAGCTAAAAATTCAAAGAAATATATTTTTGGTTTTCCAATATTTTTTTTCTGGGAAAACACTATTTTCACTGTAATAGTTTCTTTGTTTTTCCCTGTAAAAGACATTTTCCTTCCTCTAGGGCTGTAGAGTCAAATATATGGATACTAACCTTTGTTCGCTTGTAAGCAGCAGTCTCTAAGATCCTTTCTCCATGAAGCCAAGATTTATATAATTCAGGTAGTATTTAGAAAGGATACTAAACTCTTGTAATAGCAAAGCACAAGGTAAAAACAAACTAAACCGAGATCTACAGTTCTGGTTTCTAATCACTTAAGATAAATATCGTATATCAAATTCCCCGTGCACTCTCCTAACCAAGTCTCTTGATCATTTGCAGTCAGATTTTCATAGCTGATTATTACAATTAGACTACTGAAGTTAAGATATTCTTAATGCAAAAGCAAGGGCAATGTTGTAACGACACTGAGACTTCTCTCCTACAAAAAACAAGGCATAGCCATGCACAGAAGGTTGCTACACCTACTATGGATATATGAGAGAAGTCACTGTACAGCTGAATGAATACGACAATGCTATTGACATACACTGTTGAACAACTGCCATTTGGGTGGGCAGTGTCCTCTTCCCTCATCACCTTTAGCTGTTTTATTAAGGGAAGCAAGGATGGTAACATGGAGTTCAGGCAGCTTTATACTCAACCATTTTCAAACTGTTTAGTATTGCTTTTTCATTGTACTGCCTTCTGTGAACACGAAGTAGTGTGTGACAGAACTGGGACCAGCGTCTTTGTATTTTCTTCTTCTTTTGTCAGAGTTTTTATTTTTATTTTTAATTTTCCAAAAGCAGCAATACTTAAGTGTGGAAAATATAAAATGCAAGAAAACCTTCAAAATATCTTAGGGGGAAATAACACTTTACCTCAGATTTTAGTTTAAGGAAATCAAAGGTGGAAGCAGAATTTCTACTTTTAGTTATACTCTATAAGCAAAATCTCAGTACAGACAACCATCAAAAGTGATTTGGAGGCCATCATGAAGAAAGAACAGAAAGCAGGGCTATAGCTCTGTGACATGTATGTTTTCTGAGGGAGAATGAGGGTTTTCTCATACTGGAAGCATGCTAATAAATTTTTACTTGAGAAATTTTCTAGTGTGTGAGAACTGAGAAGACATGCTCAATAATTTACGACCGTGAATTTTTTATTCAAATAAAAAAAATCAGGGAAAAATGCCTCATCTCATGATGCAGCATTGAGCAGGCTGGGGTCTGTGGTGCATCAACAGTAGTCTGTAAGACATCAACAGATGGTCTACAAAATGACCATAAAAATAAAGTGCCTAAGGCCTAGATGGCCTAAAGGCTTGTTATATTAGTGATATTTTAAATTATAATGTTTTTCAGTACAGCAGTATACTTCTAAGTATGTGAGACCTTGCTGGTCTGCTAATTCCCCATTTCTAGCTGCCTAACCTTGAAGGGTATATGATAGTCCAGGAAGATTTTTCAGCAAAGCTGGGTGCTTCCTCAGATGGAAGAAAGCTGAGAAACACTGTCCTAAGAGGTTGTGCTCAAAGCCAGGAGTTCATTAATCCCAATCCCACCCTCACCAACTTTTGTAGACCTTGCATTTAGGCTTTTCACGTGCATTAGTAGTTATTCCTGTGAAGGAGGCAAACATGAATGTCCTCAAAAGACTTAAGGTCACAGATGAAACCTGCTTCAGCACCAACAGTCAAACGTGTCTCTCCTGGTTCCCAGATCTGATGTCTACCTGCTTTGGTCACAGTCAAATGACCTCTTCTTTTGACATTAACCAGAACTACTCACACTTGGTCAAACTACTCTTTGCTTTTGTAACATCCAGTAATCAGTAACTAGCAGCACCCAGCCTGCAGTACAACCACAGTGGCTGTGTGACCATGGGCAGCTTTTTTATCTTTCTCTTCTGCATGGTAAACCGTCATGACTCAACAACAGTCCCAAAAGAAAGGATACCCCTAGTAAGTATTTCAGTAGCTAATTATTTAGGATCTTTTCCCCCTTCTAGAATTGACAACGTATAAGTTATTCTGCATATAGTTAAACTTGATATTTATAAAATAGATCCAGAAAGGCTGTTATACTAAGAAGAAACACTAAGGACCTGCAGCTGGAGATGTTGGGAAGAGTGATGTTATGTCACTGTGCTTCAGAGGCAAGTGCTTTGTATCGACTGGAAGGGGCTACACTTTCTTCCAAATAATTCCACGACAGCAAAAAGAAGCCAATGGTTATGCTTGTGCTGCTTTTCATTCAGTAACGCAGGGCTTAAACAGCCTCTCAAGGTGTGAGAAACACAGACTCACTCTTGGTTTTCAGCCTGACTTCGTGTCACCCTTTGCTTGGACATTGCCTAAACCTGTAAATATGCACAGTTCTTACACTCTTTAAGCCCGTGTCTTTCATATCTGACTGAGTATATGAAAGTGCACATCTGGAATTGTCAAAAGCAAAAAATCTGCAATTAAGTATACGTGGGTTAATTTTTAACAATTTAGGATAAAGGTCAAAGTTTAAGTGTACAATATCAGTCATTTCTTCTGAAAACCTCAAAACTGTAAGTACCTAGTTGTTTTGCCCTGAGAATCTTTTCCTTTGTCTCAATCCAATATTAGCTTATTTGCATTTGAGTAACAGTTTGAACTGTGCTTAGTAAAACAAGATTTTAAAGTGCTTTTTGCAACTGGAAGGATAAATCAGTTAAAAGTTCTGACAGATACTGTATTTGCCATCTGCTTATAATTAGTTACCTCATGATTTTCAATCCTGTTTTGCAAACAAAACATGGGCTTATAAGTTTACCCATATGACTAAGCTGGGCCAAATAGAAGATGCATTTTACACTGAAAATAGGATGCCCCCTTGGGACTCAGAAAGGCAATTTGCAGAATATAGCTTCCTAGACCTTTAAATTCAGATATTTGCATATCTTTTGTTCTACTTTTTGTTTATTAATTAAGGTAACATGTGGTTTAAAACTATAACATGTTTATGGGTATGTGTAGGACAAACAGGTCCAAACACCCATCTCTCAACTGTAGCCTGTTCAACACAGAATATGCCTGCTCTGATCCATACAGGATATATATATATATTTTTCTAGCCTAAATTACACCAGTCCTTCATACATCTAGTTCATAACTGTAGCCTGTACCTAAACTGTCCACATTGTGCTCTTTAGCTCTTTATGCACTATGTAAATTACTGTGGTGTTACTGCTAAGTAACTGCTTAGCCTGCCATAAATGCATTCCAAACTCAGTAACTCAGTGCAGAAGGTGAAGGAGTAAGATCTTGTAAAGAGGGATTTTATTAACCTCTTCCTTGAAATTTCAGTGGATATTGCAGGCTTATGAGTAGGATTCAAGTGTAGATGTTTACATTATAGCTGGCAGGTGAATCAGAAACCAAGGGCAAACTTTCACATAAATACAGTCTCACCTGGCCAGCACAAGTTTCCCAAGTGGTTTGTTACAAAACTTCGTCACAGTGTGAATATCCTTGTAGCATAAGCTGCCTCTCATCTTGCTGTTAGCTAAAGAGATACTGGTGGATGTTCACCGAAGGAGGTAATTTCCTTACAGCTGTGCGGATCCTAGGAGGCAAGCTGTGTTCGGGGCTGGCCTGGGCAGCTTAGGTTAGGGCTTGAAACCATTGTTCCACAAATATTTGAGGTGACATAACACATTATTGGTGCTCAGATGGGCATTCTTCATCCTTTCCTACTCTGCTTTCATCCCCACTTTCTCCTCTCTTCTCCTGTTCTTGGTTCCACCTTCTTCCTGCTCTTTCCCTTATGTAGGTCTGACACGTTTAACCACTCAGTCGGCCAAATCAGTTCACTACATGGAAAGCAGTTTTCTTGCTGCATTAGATTTCTGCCTATTTAATGAGTTAGAGGTTTGCAGAAGAGTCTGGAAGCAAAATAAGCAACAGGAATGCACAGCAGAGAGCAGGGAGATGGGAGAAGGGAGAGAGAATACTATTGGTTCATCTTTAGTCATAGGAATTGTAGTCTGAGTTATAAACTGGTTTTAAAGTGTGGTGTAAACGCACCTGAACTGGGTGATTTACACACCTACATCTCTTTGATAATCTAGGCTATAAGCCTGAGTTGGCTTCAGTTCCGTTTGATCAAGTGTGACCACAAAAATATTTTAAAACTGGGGAAAGCAACCTCGGGAACATAGCTGGAATTCATCATTCCGTCTATTTTGTTATTCAATTCATGGTCTTAATAATCTTCCCAGTCAAAAAAAAAAATGTATTGAAATGATTATATTTTTTTCTGCAATAATTTATGCTTTGAAGGGAGGTAATAATAAGTAAAAGCAGACATTGCCATTCTGTCATCTGTAATTGTATGAGGGGCAGTGTGATGTTTCTGATGCCCCAAGGGAAGGAAGTAACTCAGAACCAGTAACTTTAGCATCATAAGAAAAATCTGTATAGCCATCTGATGTTCCCTGTATGCATTAGTGTAATGTAGGGATTGGTACAGTAAGGGACAGAACCCTGTTGCCAACTGCATGGAGCAGAAGAGGACAGATGTAGAGGATTGCATTCTTTGACTGATAACGGGTCTGAGCCTTCACATCCCACTGCCCTTCTGTGACGCCTGCACTGTTCTGCAGCGCAGTTGGAGGAGTCACNAATGAGCATGTTGCAGCTATTAAAAATAATAATAATAGGCTAAACATATACAATAAAATAATATGTTAGGAAATAACATTTCTTAAGCAGAGACATTAAAAAGAAGTGCAATAATTATGAGGCATAACAAGAGGTATGGTTTTGAGGCAGATTCTTCTATGGTGATAGGCGCTTTATATGTATAAATATATATATATATTTATAAATATATATGCCAAATTGCAGAGAAAGTGCAAAGCTATATAAGTGTATTTTAATATTGATGGTTGAACACAGCATGAATACACATCCTTAAAAAGGCAGAAATGCAATCTATTTATAAATCAGAGTGAATTGTCCAAGTTGCTGACCACCTACACTTAATGTTAAGTTTAGTATTTCTAGAAATGGTATAATAATGAATTGCTCTTTTAGAGACTGAAAACATGGGGATGGCTGTAGAAGGAGTTAATACCCATGAATTTGCCAGGAATCAAGTTAATGAAGAAATAAATTTGAGAGGATTAACATTGTTGTAGAAATTAGTGTGTGAAGAGGTTGACTGCAAGGGTGTTGGGCTGAAGAATGTGAAAGGGCAGTTCGGTCCTATTGGCAGGCTTGTCAATGATAGCTTGCTTCCCAGCCATGGCTCCATGAAGCGGAAAACTTTGAGAAGAGCAGGTGCCTCAAGGTAGCACTTTGAAAGCATATCTGAGACGAAAAAGGGCAAATGAACCTGTATCCATCTGGCCTGTAAGGTAGGGCCCTGACTTGCCCTGGTTTTCTTCAGCTTAACCCATCAGGCAGCAGGGAACTGTATTGAATAACTGGATTTAATGAAGCTTTTATGATAGTCTCTAGAGTCCTTGAACTGATATTCTCTCTGTTTAACTCTGCATGGTAAGCCACAGATGAGTAGGGGCTTTTACAGGTTGGTATATTCCAAGTACCTTCAATATATGGCTCCTTCTTTAATTTTTTTTTTTGTGTGTGTGTGAAATATGTAAAATGTGTAAGAAAGGAGGTGGCTTAGCAGTACCAGAAGCTCTAACCATTAAGCTGAGATGGAGACAACTAAAAGTAGGCAGACAGAGGGATGTTTTTGCATCTCTTGGGAGGGGAAACAGAATGGAGTCTGGTTTGTTTCTGTTCAGAACTTAACTTGGTCTGATGTTTTTGGTTTTATTTTTTTTCTACTTCTAATTTTAATGCCAAGAAATTAGGCTTCAGTTCAGTTTCTATTAAAATTTACAAACTTACATTGATGCCAGTGGAAGAGCGGATGGCTCAACAGAACATACAGAACAGAACTAAATGTCCTTTTTATGGCTGGCAAGGACAGGCATAGTAATAAAGACCATAGAGACAGGTATATGTCAGTCAGACATATAGGTCTTCATAGTCCTGCCTCCCACAGTAGTCAGTGCCAAATGCTTGTGAAGGAGACTGAAAAACAGTATTACAGAATCACAGAATCTTTACAGAATCATTTAGGTTGGAAAAGACCTCCAAGATCATAATGTCTCTTTTCTCCATTTTCTCCATTTTCTCTCCTACCAGTTGGCCTGTGACCAGAGGATGAATGCTTTTTTCACCATTTTTATCCAGTCTCGTGCATCTGTCTCAGTGCTCTCTGCATACTTTTAACTTCCTTCAGGTCTCATCCTGCCATAGACTGAGTTCCTCACTACCTGCAGTGGGACAATGCTGAGACTGTACTGCTGACACCATTGACTATGTGATAAGAAATAGCTAGCTGTTACATTATTGACATTTGTATGTCAAATTTTCTCAATTAGAAAAAAACATGCATAGGCTTGTAAATTTTGTTGGAATCCAGTTTTGTTAGAATCTGGTTTGCAATTATTTAAGGAAGATGCTCAAATATCAAATATCTTAGAAAGATTCTGATTTTTTTTTTTTTTGCAAACATGGGACAAAATTTTTTCTTTTTTCTTTTGTCTTTTTCAACACTGTAAAGGGATCATTAGACAGATTCTTCAGACATCAGGATCAATTCAAAAAGGCGACATGAAAGAAGCTGAGAAACCGTATACAGGGGACAGATTCTGTGGCATTTCCAGGCTTAAGGTACAGAAATATTTTAGCAGTTTTGTATGAACATGACCACAATTGCTTGCACTTACAGTCATTTAGTAGGAGTTAAAATCTAGACTAAATGAATGAACAGTCTGCTTCTTTCCTTATCTTTAATGCCTTAACCATTGAGGTCAAGCAAATTTGTAACCAAACATATGTTGCTTTTTATGTCCCTGAACTTTATGCCATGATGTGTTGTAGGTATACTTGATTGCTCCTTTGAATCTCCACCTCTGAACTTCTGTAATCCCCCTAGGCTGAAATGTTTACCATTCCTTTATAAGTCTGTGAAATGAACCAATTGTGACATGGAAGTAAAAGTTGGCTGTTGATAAATCACAGACTATTTAAGTTGTCAAGAAGCTTTATAAAAAGGTGTAAAATAGCTTGTTTTAACAGGAAGTCAAAGCCCAAATACATCACTCATGCTTTTTAGCATTTGCAGTAGATGTATTTAAAAATACTATTGATTTTATTTCATAAATAATGTTTATTAATAACCCTTAAGTTAAAAGGGTTATTGAATACTACTATGAATACTACTGCATATATTATTATTATTATTTTTTCACTGTCAATTACTAACAGATTCTTGTAAAAAAAAGGACACACTATTTACTGCTTATGTTTGAAATGGGCTCATGACCTCTACTGAGAAGGGAGAGCAGCTACTCGAGCAAGTAACTCTATCAAAGGCAAGGATCTTAGTCCTGCAAGAATTCTGTCATTCAGATGAGCAGAGTGCGAAGATCCTTGCACCCAACACACGGGGCTTTTTCCCTCTGGCTGCAGACGTTATGCAGTCCTGCAGATGGCAATCTTGCAGCAGGCACACCGTGGGAGAGGCTGTGTTGTGCCTGTCCTGGCTGGGGAAGTGGGGCGTAAAGTTTCTGAAGACAATCTTGGTGAATGGGAGGAAGAGAAGAACAAAATCTTCCCTCATTTTTCGGTTTAGTGAAGCTATAACTGTGGACAAAGATATCTGATGGGATTTGAACTTCTATTTGCATTCTATTCACATATCAGTGGATCAGGACTACTCACTTGTTTAACCCAGAAGCAAACCTTTGGTGGGGAAACAATCATGTAAATTCCTAAATATATAATTTTGAGTTCTTCATATATTCTCCTCTTTCCTTCCTAGGTATTTCTGCTGGCGCTGTCACTTGCCTTTGTTGGTAAAACGATGTCTGGTGCTTACATGAACAGCATGTACACACAGATAGAGAAACAATTTAATATTTCGGCTTCCTTAGTGGGGATCATTAATGGAAGCTTTGAAATTGGTAATCACTCATTTTAATATTTCTTATTCTTTGAAAATATGAAATGTTGGCTGAGCATGTATTAGGGTCTCATGTTCATAGTAATCTGTCAATTGCTGCTTGCAACAGCACAATGACCAACTTTGTTCAACAGTCTCTGCTGGTACTTATATATTTAGTGTTTTGGAAACTAACAAGACAACTTAAACGAGGATGGTTAGGATTAAAGGCTGGTTCAGCTAATTTATGCACTCTCTTACAATGTGATAGAGCAACTAACAAAACAGAACTATTTTATAAGCTTTTTAATCAATTAACAAAATAGAATTATTTTATAAACTCGGTTTGAATATAAGGTCATACCAGCATTTTTACAGTTCATTTAATCAGTGACATCAAAGTTGATTGGAGTGGATTGTCTGTTCATGACAGCATGCTGCTGCCTGCAAAGCAGTCTGATGAGGCAGCTATAAGTTATGATAGAGACTGAATACCCAGAATATATTCTTGCTTTTGATAAGAAGGAGACTTTAGGAAATATTAGATGGCCAAGATTAATGATGTGGTATGTAAAAGGGTTATATATTAAATAAATTATCCTTTCATATGCACTTTTCTGTAACAAGTTGTGGCATTCTTATCTCCAAGGATGTAAAAGTAACTGTGAATAATCATATTAATATTTAAAATGATTAAGAATCTATGTATGTGCCAGACATAAGGAATTTATTAGGACTGTGCAAGTGTATGTATTTAAGTGTCATTCAAGCTACTGGTTCAATGCAGTCTGTCTAGCAATCATACCTAAAAAAGATGTTATGGGACCTGATTCATAACACGAGGCTTGAGTCTTCTCTTCGTTGTGCAATGATAAATGAAAAGTATAGCAAATCAACTGATTCTGATGTGAAAGTGGAGGAGAAGAGATTTGAGTTTTTTAGCTCATTTGTATTTTTAAATGGGAGTAGGTACAAAATCTATCTTTTTTATTCCTCTTAAACTATTACTGAAATTAATATAAATTTATTATTCCTCTTTTCTAGGTATGTCATCTCATGTTTGTTATTTTCAGTACAGAAACACTTGAATATATACTTCTGTATTTTCCACACATTGCAAAGTAGAGTATCCTAGGAGAATATCTTCCCAAAGCTGTTATTCTGCAGCCCTGGGTCTAGCCTTTATGTAAAGTAGTGACAAATTTCTTCTCTACATAGGTGCAGTCAAAAATCTCCTCTTCCACCATAATCTCTTTTCCATTCTGCCTTCTATTCTCATGTATTTCCCACATGGTGTAACTCTTCCAGAAGAAGATCACAGATAGAAAGGAATCACTGCATTGCTTAGCCAGTTCCCTGTCTCATTTTTTACAGGACAAGAGAAGTAACGGATGTTGAGCTAACAAGATATAAACAAAATTGTATTGGACTTTAAAAGGTAAAAGGATGCCTTGATTTGTGATTATGAACCAGGTTCTTTTTGCAGGTAACTTGCTGCTGATAGCATTTGTGAGTTACTTTGGAGGAAAGCTTCACAGACCCAGAATAATTGCTTTGGGCTGCACAGTTCTGTCATTTGGCTGTCTTTTGATATCACTTCCTCATTTCCTAATTGGAAGGTGAGTATTTTGGTGTGTTGGGCTTATTGGCAAGGTTTTGGTAGTGGGGGGGCTGCTGGGTTGGCTTTTGTGAGCAGAGCCCAGCAGCTGCCCCATGTCAGATCAGAGCCACCTCCAGCCGGCTCCCAAAGGGACCCGCCGCTGGCCAGAGCCGAGCCAGGGAGCGACGCTGGTTGTGCCTCTGGGAGAGCAGAGTTAAGAAAGGGAAAAACACACAACAGCAGCTGGGAGAGAGGAGTGAGAAAATGTGAGAGAAGCAGCCCTACAGACACCAAGGTCAGACAGAAGGAGGGCAGGAGCTGCTCCAGGCACCAGAGCAGAAGTTACCCTGCGACCTGCGGAGAGGCCCATGGTGGAGCAGGCCGTCCCCCTGCAGCCCGTGGTGTACCATGGCAGAGCAGATCCCCATGCTGCAGCTTGTGGAGGAACCCACGGTGGAGCAGGGGGATGTGGCCTGAAGGAGGCTGCAGCCCAAGGAGATGCCCAGCAGGAGCAGACTCTGGGCTGGAGCTGCAGCCTGTGGGAAGCCCACGCAAAATCAGTTCAGGAAGGATGGCATCCCATGGGAGGGACCCCACGTGGAGCAGGGGCAGAGAGTGACCGTGAAGGAGTGGCAGAGATAAATCATTATGGACTGACTGCAACCCCCATTCCCTGTTCCCCTGTGCCACTTGGGGGGAGGAGGTAGAAGAGGATGGATGGGGAGGAAGGTGTTTTTAGTTTGCTTGCAGTTCTCACTGCTCTAGTCTGTTAGTTGTAGGCAATAAAATTATATTGATCTCCCTATGCTGAGTCTGTTTTGCAGATAGCATAATTGGTGAGGGATCTCCCTGTCCTTATCTCAACCCACGAGTTTTTTTATCATCATGTTTTCTCTCCCTGTCCTTTTGAGGAGGTGAAGTGAGAGAGCAGCGTGGTGGAGCTTAGCTAGCCATCAGTGTGAAACCAGCACATTTGGTTAGTTCACAGCAGCTTCTGTGATCCTTACATGCCTTAATTCCATTGACTCCCACCGGAATAAGATTGGTTAATGAGAGAGATATGGCTGAACATGGGTATGGTAAGGCAGTGCTACAGCAGCTGTTTTTGTTTTGTTTATAAGTTGGCATCAAAAGTCAGTAATCATTCCTGAGGACAGTCACCCCTGTGCAGGGCACCTTGCCTTGTCTTGCCTTGCCTTTCTTCTTGTGCTACCTCTTGCATGGACTTTCTGAAGAAACAGTGGACTGTGATACTGTCACATTACGCTACTATATCTTGTCTGATTGTATGGGCAATACAAGATGATTTTTCAGATGTCTTTGGTCTGGAGCCTGGATGACAGATCACATCTGATTGCTGTGTTGGCAAGGCCTTTACAGACCATGATGATTTTTTAACCACTTTTTCACTATTTTTGCTTGGCTTAACAATATAATCATTTAGGTTTGTCTGTATACTAATCAGTGAGATTTTTGTTTATTTATTTATTTATTTTGAAAAAAGAAGGTCCTCTAGTCTTGTTATGCCCAATGTAGTATGTCTCTGGCTCTGACAGCCTTGGTGTCACCCTCCGCTTAGGGTGTAAGCTGTATTAGAATGTAAGAAGAATAGAAGAGAAGATGATACGAGGGGTTTCATAGGGTATTTCATTATCTCCTAGAGCATCTGTTACAGAATAATGTTAGAGACTAGATACCTGTCTGGATGAAACACTGGGTTGGTCCCTTGCTCCAGTTCTTTTGTTCCTAGTCTGATTCATTACAAATGGTGAGTTAACTTTTGGAGTGGATTTCCTTCTTGCTATAGCTGCACATTCTTCTTTTAGGTCGCTTCATTACTGAAGGACAGATTTATGAGGTGGTTCTGATGTATTTGTTCTTAATCTGTACATGTTTTACTTTGATTCAAACAGGTATCATATTGAAAGCAGCATTTCACCACTGAAGAATACTTCAGTCATGCCTCTGTGCTTTGTTAATCAAAGCTTGTTCTCCTTACCTACAGAGGAACCATCAACAGGTACAACTCTTCCCATGTCTACTATTACTTTTCCTCAGTTTTTATAGTATTTAAATAAATAGGATTTTTTTATTAGCAATTTTTTTTTTCAGTGTTCTACTTTTGATCAGTACTTTTTGGAGGCATAAAAACTAGAGGTCAGGAAATTTCCTAGCCTTGTTGCTTTTTAGCCTCTGACTCCAAAGCTGTAGCTCCTTCTCATGCAGTTGTCACAGGAACCAAACAGCTTGGTTAACATCCCTGTCATTCCTCTTTAGGAAAATCTAATGTGAAATCGTTCTCAGAAAGGTACCTATTTTTGACTTGAAATGCTATGACACTGTGAGGAGGTGCGAAACTATCATTTGGACAATGGGCAGAAGGCACTATGTTCCTTTTTTGGGGGGTTACACCCCCTTTGATGGGGTTACATCAGGCTGGTGGCCAGTCATTAGGGGGGCTCCCTAGGGCTCCATTTTAGGGCCAGTTCTCTTCAGTGTTTTCACAAATGACTTGGATGCAGGAGTAGAAGGTGTTTTGAGTAAGTTTGCAGATGATACTAAATTGGGAGGAGCTGTTGACTCCCTTGAGGGCAGAGAGGCCTTGCAGAGAGATCTTGATAAATTAGAGAGCTGGGAAATCACCAACAATATGAAGTTTAACAAGAGTAAGTGCTGGATTCTGCACCTGGGAAAGGGCAACCCTGGCTGTATGTACAGACTTGGGGTGAGAGGCTGGAGAGCAGCCCTGCAGAAAGGCATCTGGGCATTTTGGTCGACAGCAAGTTGAATATGAGTCAGCAGTGTGCCCTGGCAGCCAGGAGGGCCAACTGTACACTGGGGTGCATCAGGCACAGCATTGCTAGTCGGTCGGGGGAAGTGACTGACTCACTCTGCTCTGCGCTGGTGCCACCTCTCCTTGAGCACTGTGTGCAGTTTTGGGTGCCACAGTATAAAAAGGACATAAAACTATTCCAGTGTGTCCAAAGGAGGGCTGCAAAGATGGTGAAGGGTCTAGAGGGTAAGACATATGAGGAGCAGCTGAAATCACTTGGTTTGTTCAGCCCAGAGAAGAGGAGACTGAGGGGAGGCCGCATGGCGGCCTGCAGCTTCCTCACGAGGGGAGCGGAGGGGCAGGCGCTGATCTCTGCTCTCTGGTGACAGCGACAGGACCCGAGGGGACGGCATGGAGCTGTGACAGGGGAGGTTGAGGCTGGATATCAGGAAAAGGTTCTTCACCGAGAGGGTGGTGGGGCACTGGAACAGGCTCCCCAGGGCAGTGATCACAGCACTGAGCCTGCCGGAGTTCAAGAAGCATTTGGACAACGCTCTCAGACACATGGTCTGATTTTTGGGTGGTCCTGTGTGGAGCCAGGAGTTGGACTTGATGATCCTTGTAGGTCCCTTCCAACACAGGATATTCTACGATTCTATGATTCTATGATTTCTTTTTGCTGTACCACACAAGAAATAAAAGAATGAGAAATAGAGATAAAAAAAATAAAATAAAAAAATAGCTCCCATATCTTTTTATGGGAAAGAGAAAATAACATAAACTACGCTGAAACTTATCTGGGAGAGTGAAACATGCATGTGCACTAACAATAGTATATGCATATAAAGTAGCTACTATGATGTCAGAAGAGTCAGAGATAACAATTAAATAATCATGCACAAAATCCTCACATTGAGGATGGGATTAATCTCCCTAGTCTTCAGCCACCTCAAAGGGAAGCATTTAGTCTGAACTGTCTTTCTAGGCTCCCTTGATAGTTCATCAAAGGAGACTACAGAGGCCTTGCAGACTGTGTCCCTTGCTGTAAAGACATTCATACTCTCTATTGTAGGCTGGGTCAGATTACCTCCTGGATGTGCCTACTGACTATTGGAGACTTAGATGATTGGTAGATGGCAAAAATTAGGGGAGATGAATCTCACAGTTCATTGTTATATTCTGTGTTCCATCAATGTGTGCTGAAGCTGAATCGCACTGCTGTAATATTGTATGCATACAGTGGCATCAAACCATAGTGATATTGTACTGTAGCTTTCTGTCTCCATTTAGTAATGGATGTGGCCTCCAAGCGTTCCAAGACTACACGTCACTTTAGGCATAAATTTTTCCATCTTCACAAGGAAAAGTTAAGAAAAGGGTACGCTTAATCACACATGGTATTAATCTTTCACTTGAAGATTTCAAATGCAAATTTGAAAATATAAAATGAAAATCTTCATTTTATAAATGCACAAACTAAGGTAGAGGTAGGTAAAGCATTTTTTTCTAAATTATACAGCCATTCTGTGCCCATGTAGACACTAGCACCCATAGATCCTCATGTATGGCTATACTTGAGTGAGGTAATTATTTCCCTATTAGTTTGTGAGCAAGCAAAACTGTGATGATCATATACATGAGTCCATCTCCTCTGCAGTGCAAAAACTAGTTTGAATTTGATCACACTTACATGTGGATCACTTCACCCATGTTTCTTGACAGCAATCTGATATCAGTCCAAGCTTGGTCTCTGAACAGAAAGGCTTTCATTTAGAAAGTCATCAGTTACTGCTAACAAAGTCTGCTTTTCTTTATTAGCAAATTGGCACTGACAAGTTTTAGCATGACAAAGTAGACCATAGAGGACAGTGGAATCTGAACAAAACTATATGGGATGAAGAAATCCAAATTCAGGGAAAGAAAGAAAGCACCTAAGGTCTCTTAGTTCCTAATGTGGGACAAACAGGACTGCAGTGAAACACAGTATTCTTCTGCTGAGCTATGCAGGAGGACAAACATGAAGAAATGAGAGCTAGATCCCCGAATAGATTCAGCAGGCTCATCAGATACATTGTTATGGATCTTCATTTTGATGGAGAATGGTACAAAAGTTACAGAGGGTCAGAGACTTCCTCAGAGCAGTGCCCAGATGGACAGGGTGGTTTATGTTCCAGCGAGTGCTTGCTCAGGGAAACATTGACCTCCTGACGTGCAGAGGTATGATGGAGGTAGAAACTCGTTCAAAAACATTTGGTGAGGTACACCAAATATGGCAGAGTTTGTATATTTGCCAAAACAGAATTTGCAGTGTCCTCAAGATGTCCCAAATCTGAAATTGAATGCATGAACAGATAGTGTTAGGTCAGATGAAATTTCTGGATAGGCAGGCCATTGATGTGCAAGGTAAAAATCCATTGTGCTAGAACAGAGCCTTAAGGTAAAGGTCTAATTAAGGTGAGGTTTCCAGAAGGCTGGGGTTTCCAGAAGGTGAGCACTGCAGGTGAGGGTGCCAGTGGAAGTTACTAGCAAACATAACTAATGGTTTAGACACAGAGGAATTTACTCTTTATATGCTTTTCTGGGGGCTTATGAACTTTAGTAAAGCAGAAGCTATCAGTCTGAATCAAGGCAAAGAAGCTGGAAAGCTCAGGAATCTCATTTCATGCAGTGGTAGAACAACACTACTTCTGCACTGGTGTGGCTTTCCTGGAAGCGAATGGTGGCACCTTACTGTGAAATTGGGTAGTGTTCTGGTTGATACTACTCAGTAAAAGCTTTTAGATGGTGTTCTCATAGTCAAATGATAGCGTATGGCCTTTAAGCAACAATTACCTGAATCTTTGCAAAAGACTACTGAATTTAAGGGAGACTGTTGAAAGCTGTGTCTTTACTGCATCAGTAATTATGACATAAAATTAAAAACTTTGTGATGGGTCTTGAAAGTTGAAAAACCTTTCATTGCAATATTGTAGAAAAATCTAAAATGGAATAAATTCTTACTGAAAATTTTTCCTGAAGTAAACTTTTCCCATTAAAACGTTCAATTCTAGCATTTTTTTTTTTAATTTGAAAAATTGAAACCGTGATTTATTTCCAGTATCCAAAACATGTCCAATACAAGATCTCAACAGCTTGGCTGTAGTAAATTGATACATGCAGAGACATGGAGTCACAGAATCATAGAAAGGTTTGGGTTGGAAAGGACCTTAAAAAGCATCTAGTTCCAACCCCTCTGCCCTGGGCAGGGATGCCACCCACTAGATCAGGTTGCCCAGGGCCCCATACAATCTGGCCTTGAACACCTCCAGGGATGGCACATCCACAACATATCTGGGCAGCCTGTTCTAGTGCTTCACCACCCTCTGAGTGAAGAATTTCCTCCTAACATCTAACCTAAATCTCCCCTCTTCTAGTTGAAAACCGTTCCCCCTTGTCCTATCACTATCTGCCTGTGTAAAAAGTCACTCTCCGTCTTTTCTATAAGCCCCTTTTAAGTACTGAAAGGCCACAATGAGGTCCCCTGGAGCCTTCTCTTCTCCAGGCTGAACATCCCCAGCTCTCTCAGCCTTTCTTCATAGGAGAGGTGCTCCAGACCTCTGATCATCTTCACGGCCCTCCTCTGGACCGACTCTAACAGGTGCATGTCTTTGCTGTGCTGGGGGCCCCAGACCTTAATGCAGTACTCCAAGTGGAGCCTCACAAGAGCAGAGTAGAAGGAGACAATCACCTCCCTCCACCTGCTGGCAAAGCCTTTGTTGATGCAGCCTGTTGGCCTTCTGGGCTGCAAATGCACACTGCTGGCTCATGTCGAGCTTTTCATCCACCAGAACCCCCAAGTCCCTCTCCACAGGGCCGCTCTCAATGAGTTCTTCCTCCCGTCTGTACTCATGCCTGGGATTGCCCTGACCCACATTCAGCACCCTGCACTTGGACTTGTTTAACCTCATTAGGTTCATGTGGGCCCACTTCTCAAGCTTTTCAAGATTCCTTTGGATGGCATCCCTTCCTTCTGTTGTATCAACTGCACTAGAAAAGTGTAGGTGATTCAATGTTTCTGTTTAATTTGAAATGAAAATGCATGTCATAATATTGATGTAAGATAAAAATGACAGTTTTACCTAGCTTCACTAGGTGAAATCAGTTAGCAAATATAAATTATGATTGTCATTCCTAGGATTTGCTTGCATTGTATTAAATGTCAGGAGGCCTGCCTGGCTATGAGGCAGGTCAGCATTAGTCTTGAAGTAGAAGGAGATACTGGAAGGACCTTCATCTATAAGCAAAGAGAATTTCATCCCTACATCACTGATGTTCAGGGTCTGTTTTCTCTCTTCTGATGGGAAGATGGCAGTTTTGATGAGGGAAATGAGTACAGGGGACCTAGCTTATGCAGTGACTGGGCTGCCAGGTTGTAGGACGAGGTGTGGCATGGAGAGTGAAGGGATTTAAACTCTACTGCAGCAAGGGCAACAGCTTCTTTCAGTTCTGGAGCTTTTCAAATATTATGGCAATTTATTTCCATATTTTACAGGACAGATCTACCCATCAAAGCTTAAGCTGTTAGTCAATTCTTTGTCTTCATCTCTAGAACATAATTAGTAGTTAGAATTAGTAGCTAGCACGGCATTGCTAGCCGGTCGAGGGAAGTGATTGTCCCGTTCTACTCTGCGCTGGTGCGGCCTCACCTTGAGTACTGTGTGCAGTTCTGGACACCACAGTACAAAAAGGATGTAAAACTGCTGGAGAGTGTCCAGAGGAGGGCGACGAAGATGGTGAAGGGCCTAGAGGGGAAGATGTATGAGGAACGGCTGAGGTCACTTGGCCTGTTCAGCCTGGAGAAGAGGAGGCTGAGGGGAGACCTCATCGCAGTCTACAACTTCCTTGCGAGGGGGAGTGGAGGGCCAGGAGCCGACCTATTCTCCTTAATCACCAGTGATAGAACCCACGGCAATGGTGTCAAGCTGAGGCAGGGGAGGTTTAGGTTGGACATTAGGAAGAGGTTCTTCACTGAGAGGGTGGTTGCACACTGGAACAGGCTCCCCAGTGAAGTAGTCACTGCACCAAGCCTGTCTGAATTTAAGAGGCATTTGGACTGTGCACTTAGTCACATGGTCTAAAATTTTGGGTAGACCTGTGCAGTGCCAGGAGTTGGACTCGATGATCCTTATGGGTCTCTTCCAACTGGGGATATTCTGTGATTCTGTGATTCTGTGAATTAAAACATTAATTCTGGCTTCTTATTCTATTTGTAGAGTGTGAAAAGGAGCCTGGGTCCTTGCTGTGGATATTTGTGATGGTTGGAAACATGGTACGAGGAATGGGTGAAACTCCCATCATGCCTTTAGGCATTTCATATTTGGAGGATTTTGCCAAAACAGAGAATTCACCTTTCTACCTGGGTAAATCTATCCTATCATGCTATCCCCAAAGCAAACATGAAAAGAAGCAAAAGCAAAGAAGAGAGAAGAAAGACGTTACTGCCTTGTTGAAATAATGATAGTGTAGAACTTGTAATTTAACTATTTGTTGAGATGAATTTGTTGAAATGAGGCCATTTTTAGCTGTAAATGTCTATTCAGTAGAGCTATCCTAAACATCTATAATAATTCCAAGAAAATAATTATGTCTGGGTTCTGTTTTTGTATGTTTTCTCCTTTTCATATTCTAGGTTGTCTACATACAGCAACAGTAATTGGCCCCTTCCTTGGTTTCTTGTTGGCATCATTCTGTGCAGAACTGTTTGTTGATCTGGGATCAGTAGATGCAGGTAATGGATTAATATATAAAATCTGACATTGAATATATAAAATCTTTTTATGTAAGTCAGTAGGCATAATGGTGTATTAACAAGCACTAAAACGTGTTTCTTTGCTATTCTGAGATGTATTCATTTTAGTTTGCTGTTGTTTCTTTTAGAATGGAAAATCTGTATATAATATTCAATCCAATAAGAGCCCTGAGTTCACACACAAATAAATGAATCTGCGTATAAATTTGATAAATGATTGTATCATCTGGCTTAACATAAGAAAGGTTTAGACTTAATGTAACACAAAATGCTGAAATTTGCCAGATAAATTAGCAGTATTAGAAAAGAAGACTGGAGTTTTTTTTTTTTTTTTTTGTTTTGTTTTTATCAGCTTCATTTTAAGTATCTTTAAAATGTTTTTAATAAATCACATGTCAGAGATGACTAGGAAAACACACAGTGACAACAAAGAATATTTCTGAACTAAATGGAGATGCCATTTGTTTGTTTGTTTGTTTGTTTGTTTTAGGGGACTTAACTATAACAGCTACTGATGCCCGATGGGTTGGAGCATGGTGGCTGGGCATTTTGATTTGTGCATCACTGAATCTTCTCGCAGGAATAGCTTTTTGTTTTTTTCCCAAGTCACTTGTGAAGGAAGGAGAAACCAATGAACCTGAGGAGACATGTCAAAAGAGGGTTGTACTATTGCAAGAAAATGAAAAAAAGGAAGCCAAACAGACTATGTATGAAATTGCTAAAGGCAAGTTATATTATATCTCATTTCCTTCTTAGTTTTGTCTTTAAGGTGTGAACTATGTGTATTATTTGTAATACAAATGGGACAAAGGTATGAAATGCATACTCTGGTTTTCTACTCTCTGTAGTGCAAAGAATTTGGGCAGGATCTAGAATGGCTCTTCACAGAGGCAGAAAGCTAATTTCATAGATTCAGGATCTGAATTCATCCCCTTTTCTCTCCTGCATTTCAAGTATATGTAGATCTGGAGCTTTTCTTCCTGACAGAGGATTAATGCACTGAAATCTAGTTAAGAATACTATACCTTAGTGAGCTTTGGATGAGTTGCTTTTACCTCACATTCACTGTGCAGAAAAGCAGAAGTCTTGTGCATTTCTTGAGTCCAATTTAAAGCCATAAAAGGGAATAGACAGGTACCAAAGTGACTCATAAACATTTAATGACCATTCAACAAGGATGTATTTGACTTACATTTATTCATGTTACTTTTTGCAACATTCACATCTGTGGTTTTTCAGATCTATACACCTGGGAAGCCATATACCTGTAGGAAGTGATTTTCTTATCTTCCTTTTTT
>VXAA01001709.1:643689-661810 GCA_013399115.1 Anseranas semipalmata
TAAGTGTATAAATTATGTAAAAAATGTCAAAGACTATTTTCTTCAGAGTACCCTCATGATTCTATATGCCCAGTCCAGGGCCTTAAGGATCTTAATTTTCAGAAAGTAAGTGCTGAGTACCAGCTACCTCTCCATGGTGTTTCAAGCTGTCCTGCAAATTCACCATACACAGAGTGAGTACTCAGATCTTGGCTGGTAGTGCAGCTTAATTTTGATAAATACAGCTTCTTTCTCTGCTATCATGTAGCCTCAAATGAATCCATGAATAAAATACTGCTTTGGTGTCTCAGATATTTGACCAATTTTTTGCAAGACTTGCATACAGATCCTTTTCTAAGATGCTTCCCTGCCTCTGAAAGATACACATCAGTACTAAATGGTGCCTGCTTTCAATGAAGCATGGTCATTGCTTTACAGAAGTTTATGTTTTTCCGCAGAGTTTCTTGACAGTAGCTCAGCACATTAATTAATAGAAAACTTGAGACAAAGAGGAATTGTTGTGGTTCTTTTTCTTATGGTTCAGATGCTGACTTAACAGGCATTACTCAGAGTCAAGACCTGTGTAAATTAGCTTCTCAGAATTTTACTTGGCTGAAGACTGGAAGATGCAGGCTTTGAGCGTATAGTGGGAATAACTGCAGTCAATTCCCTCTTCAGGCCTCTTCTGCCCCCTTGCTAACAGCAGCAATAACCAAAATCAGTGATCATGTCTATGTGGCATGTAGTCACAGGTGTCTGGTGTGTTTGCACCTCTTCCCCTTCATACTCCCTTTGCCTGACAGGTGCAGGAAGGGGATTTTGATCAATTCTTTGTGGCATGAGCTGAGGTAGAAAGGAGTAGGAATGGTGGGGGAGTAGCTGCTGCTGCAAATCTTTAAGTGCAAAGTTCAGTTGCTGAACAGCTAAAAAGTTTTCTGAAACTTTTACGATCAAATGATTACTCTGATTTTTATAAGCAGCATCACCATTGGTGTGTGTGTGTGTGTGAGGTTATCTCTTTGTAGAAGAAACACGTCAGTGTAGTCTGGACTAACTAAGTAGTCTTTGACCTGTGGTGTCTGGCAAAGCGCAGGAATTAGCCTGATCCAGTTAAGGACCATACTTGTTCCCCTGTTCCCCTCTCAGAGACACTGAGCAATGGATGTTTCATTTAATAAAGCATTAAACTAACTTGTTACATTATTTCATTCCAGATTTCATCCCATTCCTCAAGGCTTTGTTTCACAACCCAGTTTATATGTTATTTATATGCATAACTGTGCTACAGTTCAGCGCCTTCAATGGCATGGTATCCTTCATGCCTAAATATTTGGAACAACAGTTTGGAAAATCTGCATCAGATGCCATCTTTTTAATCGGTACATTTGCTTCGTTCTGTTCTACCTGTATTTTATATATATATATGTTCATGTATACATGCACACATATCCATATTAAGGTAAAATGCTTCTAAAAATGACAGATTCCACACTACAAAACATTTCTAAATAATCATGCATTTTATGTTAAGGATCTCCTAAGTTTCTGTGCAGAATTTGATAGTCCCCTTCCCATCTATTGAATTGGCCCAGAAAGTTCAGCTGATGTAAAACTTGCACCACTGATCTCAAAGAGAGTATGTTAATTTACACCAAGACAGTGTGTGGGACCAATGTTTATATTATCTCGATTTAAAGTAGAGAGTAGATTTCATGTTCATGGAAATAACACTGCTAGCACTCTTAAGACACAGATGGGTTGAACATATGCACAGCTAAAACTGCTAGTGATCTTCAACACTTGCTATCATCTCCACTCTTCCAATATTGGTCTTGGACCTTCTGAAACCATCAAATCCTCTTTCACATGCAGAACTCAGTGGAAAGAAAGCACTGACCAAGTACCTGTCTTTTTATGTCTCTTTGTCAGCTTGTCTTTTTTTATGAGTGAGGACAAGAAGGTGTTGTACATTTGGAAATAGTAATGGCAAGTAGTTGTAGCACAAAGCAAATATCCTGAAACTGTAGGACCCTTCCTATAGCTTCACTTTTTCAGTTCTTAAATTCTCAGTGTTCTCTTATTTAATTGTAGTGGCTTAATTAGATTAGAATTTATCTAATCATTATAGAAGAATCATCTTAAAATACATCTAGCCATACTTCTGTTCCTTAACTCAGTGCTCATCTTTCATGGTAGCCACACAATCTCTTTAAACCTTGCAACACAGAATGTCCCAGACTTTATGGATATTACTATTTTCCTCTGTTACCAGTATTTTGAAGCTGTGGATCCAAAGGCATGTAACTATCATATATCCTTTCTTTGTTGCACTGACATTGCACGTTTTTTGTTGTTGTTGTTGTTGTTGTTTTTTTTTCAGACAGCCTGCTTTCTGTATTGAAATAAATGGTACTTTGAGAGGATCCTGTCACATTCAATAGTCTTCCCTTTCCCTCATGCTCTCCATGCCCACCGAGAGTCAAGGGTTTTTACAGAACCAACATTGTGTAAAACTAGTTCCTGAATGTCTTTCAGTCACCCTTTGCTTCATTAAAGTGTCAAACAGCAAAGAAGAGTACGTTCAGTAATCTCATACCAAGACCTAATGTCTGTTCCTTCTTTCCATGACGCTCAGCATGCTCCTACACGTGCTTATCTTCCTGTTGTGTTTCTCTCTCAGCTAAGGAGTCTGTACTGAAACTCTGGTTTGTTTTTGCGTGTGTGTCTGTGTGTGTTGGAACTAGATTACAACTGTAGATTGCAATTTTCTGTTGAATCATTTCAGTCCTACCCTTCAGTTCTCCAAGCAATTCACAGCTGCTGTTGGCCTCAGAAGATATTTTGGTGCAAGGGATCTAGTAGAGCACCCTTTCTGACTGTTGTTAAATTATTCAGTCATGGGCACTATATGAGTCTTTGCCAAACACAGTCTTCACTTACGAGTAGCTTTGGTTGTCTCCTTCTTTATTTTAACATGGACATTTAACTTTTTTAAATAGGTGTTTACAACTTACCAGTTATATGCGTTGGGTATTTTTTTGGAGGCTTATTCATGAAGAAATTCAAGATAAATATTTATCAGGCTGCGCACATAGCATGTTGGGTATCTTTACTGGAATACCTTCTCTACTTCGCTGCCTATTGGACTGTCTGTGACACTTCACCAGTTGCTGGCCTAACAGTTTCCTATGAAGGGTACGTTCTTTAAGGTGCAACCTGGAATGGTTTTTCTTGTCAAGAATCAGCCAGGGACTCCACAGTTTTGCAAAACAAAAGTAGGTGTATTTTAGTTTCATTATCTAACTTCTCAAGACTTTTTAATTGCATGCAACCATAGGTCTATCTTCTGTTATTCCTGTTTGAAACAGTAAAGTGTATTGAAAAAGATATCCACATCAAGACTCATACAATTGCACGTCCATATTAATTCTTTGACTAATATAATTATACATTCAAGTCATGTAACAGCAGGTAAAAATAAGAAGTTGTTGATCAAATTAGGCATACATGAATGCAATTTCAGAACTACAGAGGGACAAAAATCTTGACTTATATTATGCTGGTTTACTGGAAATTGATTTCTATCAAGTTATCAGAGGATATTTTTTCTGCAGTTTCTTGATTTGAAGATTGCCATTAATCATTAGGGGGATCATGTGTCTGTATAATGAACATGCTCTTTTATATAACACTTATAGACCATCAAGAACATACATGCCACAGAGAGAAAAATGCTGTAGGGTGTGCATACCTACCTATGAACAGATAGCATAACATAATACAATGTAATATGATAAAATGTAATTAAAATAATATAATATAACATCCTATGGAAAGATAGAAAGGTATGACTCTGCAGTCAGAGTCCAGGATAGGAGCATGTAGGATTGTGTCCTGGATCAACCCTTGAGCTAAAAGAGAATATTAAGCATTTCAAAGGATTACTTGAGTTTTTTCATTGCTGAAATATTTATTTGTTTTCTAAATGCATTTCAGAATAGAGCAAGTTTCATATGCAGAAAATACTCTACTTGCTGGCTGCAACAGGAATTGTGATTGCACGCTTAAAATATGGGACCCGGTTTGTGGGAAGAATGGAATTACTTATGTGTCACCTTGTCTTGCTGGGTGTAACGTCTCAAGAGGAACTGGAAAAAGTGTGGTAAAACATATATTCTATTGTGCTGTAGCTATGAAATATAAGAGCGAGAAAGAGCCATATCCATATAGGGGAATAAATATCCATACATGTACATTTAATTGGATTTGTAGGGTGATAAATAGTTGGACAAATTCATTGAGTGGCATCAGAAATTCCAAACTGAATATGAAAATTAGGTTAAGTTTAGATTAAAGAATATAATGAAGAAGCCTCATTTTCTTCTTATAATTGAAAGAATCTTAAATACTCAAAATAGTGTTAGAAGTTACTTTCAAGGTATTGCAAGATGGAAACCTGAATGCACAAGAACATTTCAGCCAAAATGAAATTCTATAACATGGATTTAATAATTTCTTTTCTCCTATAGATTTAAACAAATAGCCAGGTATTATACAACATAGCTCCCTCCCTGTCTCTAACCCTACATACCACACCAGCTGATGGGTGGACCTGGGCCTGGCAGACTGTTTGAGAGGCTGCAGTGCAGTGCTGCATGTGTGTAACACTCAGGTGTAGGAGAGAGGGAGTTAGGTGCCAAACGTGTGAATTTCATGTTCAGTGTGTGAGTTTTGTCAAGTCTGTGTGATTAAAACACTCTTTTGGCAGGTATTTGAAAATTGCACCTGTGTTGCAGCCTCAGAGTTTTCATATCAAAATGTCTCTGCAATTCTGGGCCAGTGTGACAGAGGAGAACATTGTGACAAGATGCTTCATTATTTTTTAATACTGCAATTAGTCTGCAGCTTCATTTTTTCCTTAGCAGCAATGCCTGGGTACATTGTCTTAATAAGGTACAGTAAAATGTCCTTACCTTAGGAAACCTACTGGACTTTTTATTCTTAGGTCAGACACCTTCAGGAATTAAAAAGTATGTTAGTTTGTTTATAGAGAGAAGAAGAAAAGAAAGCTCTTATGTCATTTCTGTGCTGCATTAAGTGTCATGCTAAATTTGTCAGTTTTATAAACTGATGTTGCTTCTGGCCATTAGCTGTATCCTGAATTAATGTAGGACCACTGAGATAACACACTGAGATACTGAGGGGTGTGTAATATCCATTTCTTTATTGATCACATCTTCATGATGTTGATTAAGCCACCTCTACCTTCTTGAACTTTGTGCTGGCCTCTGTCCAAGTGGATGATACTGGGACAATAGCTTTTCCTTTTGTGATTTGGCAGTTCTAGTTAAGGAACTTCAGTAAATATCATCTGTGAGGATAATGAACTCTTTCAAGCCGTGCTCTAATTAGAATGGTTTGGGCCTAATGTGATGAAGGTTTTGGTTGAAAAAACAAAGGTAAATATTTTTTTATTAATGTCACCTCTGTTAATCAGTGTACAATGTATCATATAGGTCTCTAAAACCTGAAGAAAAGTCATTTGGAGTGGGTATCCATCAACTAGCTTCAAGAGTATTTGGTAAGAAAAGCTCTAACACACTTTAGAAGTACAGTTAGGTCTGATGTAGAGTTAGATACGGATCACACCAGGGCCCATAAGGGCATGGCAAAGGAGTCTACTTCTGTGGAGTGCCTTTGAACAAGAAATTTTTTTTTTTTTTACAGATATAGGCAACATTGCAAGTGAGAACAGCTTCATTTGTCATTTATTTATATTGAGGAATAGGCTGACTACATCTGAAAGTCATCTTATGTTCCTTTGCTCTTGTCCATGTTCACTGAACACAACAATTGCTGTCACTGATGAGAGAAAACGTTGAGTTTTGATAGGAATCACAGTCCATATTCTAACACATATATATTGCTAAACATGCAACAGTAAATAAAATCTTTTGTTCAAGGTAGGTAAATAGGTAGATAAGGAAGAAGAGGGAACATAAGGAATATAGAAAACATGGTTCGTGCTGAAAGAGGACAGGACAGATGGAGTAGGTGGGAAACAGCATAGATTCTGTAGTGTATCTGCTAATCAGAAAAAAATATGCTATTCACAAAAACATTGCTAATATCCTTTTTAGCTGGAATTCCGTCTCCCATTTATTTTGGAGCTTTGATAGATACCACATGCTTGAAGTGGGGTACTATGACTTGTGGTGGAGAAGGAGCATGTAGGATGTATGACATTGTCACATACAGGTATATTTTCTACTTTATATTCATTTCTCCTCCTTGTTGTATTATTAAGTTGGCTTTATTTGTCAAGTGCAACCTTTGCCACAGATGCTGGAACATCCTTTGATGAGAAATATTCCGGTATCATAATTACGTTCACTCACAATCTTTCATGAGAACAGACCTACAACCACTAAATTCTGATAAAAAATAATAATTAAAAGCAGTAAGCCCTCGTGGGAAAAATGACGGATGTTTAATGGCTGTCTATACAGTATGGTTGAAAAGAAAAGGCTTGAAATAGTACTTGAATTAAACTATAGGAGAAATTTAGATAGGATATAGTTAGCCAAGTTGGAATTTGGTCCAGAATACTATGTTTCATGCCTTTTTTAGTCCTTCAGGAAGCACTGCAGGAATTTTGAAGAAAAATCTTGTTGAACTAAAAGCCTCAGACTGATTCCATGTAATGCTGCATAGAGATTGGTTTTGGAAGAATGCTAACACATGAATACCCAGAAGTTTTACTCCGGTGGTCCAAGCTGCCCTTTCAGCACTCTCTCTCTTTCCCCTAGAGAGAAATCCATAAGGGAACCAGACAGCTAACTTCACTGGTTAAATTAGTTGCCTGAAATTGGGTGATGTTCACTGCCTCTGACATATTCTTTCATCTTCTGTGAAACCCAAGAAGATCAGAGCACCAGCTTTAGAGCGGCTGGGCAATTATTACAAAAGGGTGTATGCTGATTAATTTTGCTATTTTCTCATGAATGGATATATTTAATGAAGCTCATCTTTTATTTCAGGTGGCTCTACCTTGGCCTGCCAGCAATATTACGTGGAGTGTCCTATATCCCAAGCACACTAATTCTCCTTGTTTTAAAGAAGAAACTTAAATCTGAAAGTAAAGTCTCATTAAATGCACCAATAGAATTGCAGGATAAATGAAAATAAGCATTGAAATATCATTTCAAAGCAGGATATATTGTGAAAAAAACTTAGTGTAAATTTTGCACATATCCTTGTGAAAGATTTCTTACTTTAATCAGTGAAATTTTGGACAGAGATTAATAGAATTGCACACAGTTGTATCCTAATTATATTCTCACAAAAATATCAGTTCATAAACGGAAGCTACAAGAAGAATGTGTTTGGTACAAAAGTACAAGGAGTAGAAATATGAAAACTTATGAAATGCCAGGTTTGAGTCATCTGAGCAAAGGGCTATGAAACAGAAACATACGTTTTCAATCCCGGTTTTACTGAAGGTAGTGAGAGTTTTGCAACTGACTCCAGTGATGCCAGATTCTGTCTTGGAATTCTCCAACAGCTTCTGCTGCAGCCTCTCTTATTGACGGTAGACAGGACTTGTAGCTTTTTTGAACCTGGGTTTTCCATGGATTTATTTAATTATGTTATCAGTCTTTTCAGACAAGGATTGTTTGTTATTCTACACAGTGTAGGTGGTCAATATACTGGGAACCTGGTCTATGACATGGCCTGCATGCTGCAGTAATAAATAACAACAAATAAACATAAACATAAAAATAAATATATATATTTTAAAAATGCTGTGTTATGATGATGTTTTAAGGTTTGCATAGAGCATGGACAATGAAAGCTTTTCAGTATTTGTCACTTCAGTTGCTTTCACTCACATTTAGAAGGGAATAACTTGTACATTGAGAGTGATAGATGATACTTGCAAGTATTTTCCCCATCACATCGCTGACTGCTAAATCCTATATCTTCTCGTGTCTAGTGAAATTCTTCTTTGAATGATACAAAACAGTAGTTATCCTGGTCTTTGTCCAACTTTTATTTCTGTCAGATGTGATGCTATAATGAATGCAGTACCCATTTGATGTTCAGCATCAGTGAGCCATTGCCCTGAGATGTCTTAAATATCTCAGGAAAAGACCCTAAATATCTCAAGAGAAAACCCATACAGAAAACCCTGCTGACAGGGTATATGCCACACTAGGTGTCTATTTGGTTGAGTACAGTGCTTACATGTTTAGCTGGATATTTGGTTCCAATGCAGAGGAGCTTAGGTCTATCTGCAGGTGGTCAAGTGAGAACTTCTCAAGCCCTTTTATTACAGCTGTTGGAAATCCCCTTCCCACTACCCACACCCCCAAAACAAACAAACAAAAAGCCCACGACCTGATTATTATTCTCTACTGCATAAAGCATGGAAGGAGTTTCTGGATCTGTACTCTATGCTATAGCCCAATTGGTCTATACCATACAGCAAATCTCTGGAAGTTGCAAGTGTTTCCTACCTATTTAGTCTGTGTGACATGTACTCACTGCCATTTTATCCATCTGGGACCTTCTGAAGCCACAGAAAATCAGGAAGTATATTTCCCCAAAGTAGTTGTGTTAGTCAGGTTACATTCTGTTTTACTTTGGGTGTCTTATTAACACCATGTGCGTATGTGCTTGGAATTTCTTTGTGTCCCTCATGGAATCAAGGACAGAAAATCAATTTCTTCCCATAGACCAGGAGTTTAGCTCCAGAATTTAAAGTTTGTTCAAATATAGTAGGTTCTTACAATTAATTATTTTGGAAAGATAGGTCACAGCCCCTTCCTCCCTTTGCATCAACTGATGGAGCTGAACAGGGATATAGTAGAATAGAATAGAATAGAATAGAATAGAATAGAATAGAATAGAATAGAATAGAATAGTTCAGTTGGAAGGGACCTTTGAAGATCATTGAGTCCAACTGCCTGACCTCTTCAGGGCCAACCAAAAGTTAAAGCATATTATTGCGGGCATTGTCGAAACAACTCTTGAACGCTGACAGGCATGGGGCCACCCACCTCTCTAAGAAGCCTGTTCCAGCATCTGACCACCCTCAAGGTAAAGAAATGTTTCCTGATGTCCAGTCTGAACCTCCCCTGACACAGGTTTGTGCTGTTCCCTTGTGTTCTATCATCGATTACCAGAGAGAAGAGGCCGGCACCTCCCTCTCCACTTCCTCTCCTCAGGAAGATGCGGAGAGCAACGAGATCTCCTCTTAGACTTCTTTTCTCCGAAAAGGACAACCCACGTGTCCTCAGTCTCACCTCACAAGACAACCTGAGGAAGGAGAATGGAAAAGTAAAACATGATGCAGCCTGTAGCAGAGCAGAGCAGAGAGTACAATTCTGTTATGCCCCAGGTCTTCCAGAGGCTTCATGAATATTTGAAGCACAGGTGATTTCCAGCATTGTTCCTGCTGCCCTGGGGAACTTAATGAAAGCCATCATTCTCCCTTGGGGGTATTATATTCCCCCAAAGCTAGAGTTAAAATTCTTCTGCAGGCATTGGCACAGTTTGTTGCCAAGGTAACCTGGGAAACTGAAAAGATACAGCCCACTGAGGTTTCACAGCTGTAGCAAACAAAAGGGCCTTGTTAGGTAGACAAATCTGTGCCATTTAAATGGACTACTGCCAAAGAGTCAGGCCTAGTTAACTCACCGTGTTTTGAAATGGAAGGAAGAAGATAGGAAAGTCTCCACGTTTTACATTTAGCTTTTTAGTACATGCATTCATTTTCTTTTTAATTGTTTCACTTCATCTGCTTGAGAATTTGGCAGCATTACAGTCCACCTTCAGCAGATGCTTTGAAGTCATTAGCCTGCTACTCAATCTGTTTATCAACTTAGAAGGTGCTGGCTGGAGAGCTGGCAGCGTGATGGCATGTTAGAGAGGTTTCTTGGCATACGTCAGAGGTGGGAAAGTTACTTCTGCAGAGGAAAACCATCAAAAGGAGAGTACAGGTCATTCCAAAATAATCGTCATAAAACCTTTATGATATCCTCTGTCTGGTACAACAAACATTCCAGGGATTACGTTGGGAGGTTAGAAAAATATTCTTGGAGCTATTCCTTCAAATGTAAAGCCAAACCTTAGACTTGATCCTTCCAAGTTCTGAGCACGCTGACCTCGATTGAGGAAAGCATTTTAGCATGTGCTTGACGTAAAAATGAATGGCCTCATTGATGTTTATTGTTTAAGTAGGTGATGTTAGATGTTTGAAGACTGAGCCCCAAACTGCCATTGTCTTAACACTCCTTTGAACAGAGGGTACTTGGTGTGTGGGTCACAGTAGGTACTCAGATGATGTTCCCTGTGCTTGAAAGTTTGGGCTGATCCTGGTTTGATGGTTCAAGCACCATGACTTGCATCAGCAGTGTGGGTAACACAAGTCACAACTGAGAATAATTCCAATAGAAGTAACAGTTTTTTTTTTTTTTTAAGGTTTTTAAGGTTTTTGTGTGTATGTGTTTTAATAAAATATTAGCATATGAAATTTTGAATTGATTAAATCCCATATCAAATTGATAAAAGTAGGCAGAACGTTTCTTTTCTGAGTGTCGGGGAGCTGGGAAGGTAGATTTCACAGTACAATCTGCCACATTTCTTTACCACTGAAATTTCACTCAGTCAATGCCTATGAGTTGAATTTTGATCCTTAAACCCACCAAGTGGAATGCTAGGTGCTGGTTACTGATGCTGCCTGACAATGAGAAACAAACACTTGTTCTTCTGGCAGTGTGACCAGTGCACCCGTCTTGGAGATATTTTAAAGACAATGGTACACAAACTGTGTGTATATCATATATTTACATAGCATTTTGTACTCAATGCCTTTTATAATTCCTGATGTTCCGTTGCCTTTTTCTTTCTTGCTCAGCTGCCATTTTCAAAGAAGAAACCACAAAGTTGCCAGCATCTCACTGAAAAATGCCATTGTTTTACAAAAAACACACCTCTGTGCTTGTGAAGGGTATTTTCTATAATTTACATTATTTTGTCTGTATCGGCTTTTAATTTCATCAGCTATTTTACCTCCAAGTCTCTAAGTATTTTACTTATTGTTAATAAGTTTATATATATCTTGGAAAATTTTGTGTCTTGTATAAATTTGATTCTCTCCCTGCTACTTCTAGCTCATAAGAATTGAAACCTATTCTTTGTACACAATTAGAAATTGCTGATGATGCATTCTGTTCAAGCTATGCTTTTTTTGGGGGAGAGGAAATTCCTCATTTAGTGGGAAAAAATGTTACCTGGCAAGTTGATTTTAATTGATGGGCATTAGGGAGGTGTGGTGACCAAAGCTGCATCATTGCACAATAATTTTGTTGAGGGCATGGCTTTCTGATTTATGATATGAATGCTGGCTTTGTGTTCACAATGTGAACATACTATGTTAACATGTATAGCTTCCGAATACATAAACATCACAGTTTTGGACAAGTCTTGTTGGCAATTCAAATTCACTTTTTTTTTTCACACATTTCACCTACAGCAAATGGTAGGCTGTTTCTGTATCCTTTCTATCTCAGGTTGAGTTTTAGCAGATGACTCCTCCCTACAGGTTCTTCTTAACCAAGCAAACCTCATAGTACCTGGAGCTAATTCAGTGTGTGGATGTGGAGAGAGGAACACCCTGATCGTACTTGGGGTGAGAGTTGGCATACAAAAACTCTAAATAACTTCGTATTTTATGTAAGTATGGTCATGTGATAAAAACTGGATATATCCAGCAACAAGTTCTTGGCTACTGCTGCTTTCTTTCTTTCTTTCTTTCTTTCATTTTTTTTTTTTGACAGAATTGTTGTTAGTTTCTTCCTTTCTTAATTAGGCATAAAGTGTTCCCAGTTATGCTGGTTGGGATTTTGAACTTTCATTGTGTTTAGGACTTTTTCTGAGAATGTGGAAAATTACTAGGTAATTGCCTCTCTCTTGCTTTGTTCAAGGAGGCAATGGCATAGATTTCTTATAAAGGATATAAATCACAGGAGAAAAAGTAGTAGAGCCCATTAGAAGGTGAAATCTTAGGCATTGCAGTGTCTAATATCCCTTCAGGATGAGCTCATTCAGTAGCTCCATGCTGGAGGTGTGACATAAGACTGTTCATTTCCAGCAGAGGTGCTTAGGGAATACAAACACCAGATGCTCAGGGCTGATGTGTCTGCATGGGACTATAGGTAGTATCTTGCTGGATCCTTATAGCCTGGGCAGTATGAGAGGAAGGTCCTCACTTGGACGGCAGAAAGCCCATAATGGTGGTGCAAAATGGTAGTGCGAAAGAAAAAGCCGAGTACAAAGGCTGTGCTTTTGTAAAAGGCCTTGACCCCCTGTATTTGTGTAATGGCTGCCCAGCTTTATAATGTTATCATTTAAAAGGTACTAAAATGGGTTTGAAAAAACACACTTCTCATTTGAGATTAATGGAAATCAAAGTGGTCCAGTTCATGCTGTACCTTTGCTGTTACTATTGTTTCAAGGCAGCTGTCTGGAAGGCCAGAGTGCAGGCAGCTGCATGTTTTCTGGCACGCAATGATTCTTCTTTCTTCTGTAGGTGGTAAACCAATCTTAAGAAAACTTTGTGGTATAAAGACAGAATCATATTTTAAAAAATGTTAAGTTTCTGCAGAAATGTCCAGAATTAAAAAAAAAAATCCTAGCAAGCATGTTCCATGCTTTTGATTTATTTATTTATGTATTTGCTGTAGTTTTCAACCTCATACTGCATTGTAACTCTTAACATTCCTCATGGTGAATCTGAATAATGGGATAGCAGCATTTGCAACGTTACTGCTGCCACTTTGTGACTTATTTCCAGTTATGACTAAGAGTTTGCAGAAATATTCCTATCAAAGATATATGCACAAACATACACGCAGAGACATATGAATAGATAACTTGTGTTGTTTATGCGCTCATTTAAGTTTCAGGCATTACAATTTAACAGTCAAAGTCCACTAAGGGATGCTGCAACCAGTAACAAAACCTGTTCAGTGAAGTCAGTGGACCAACACTTCTCTTTTCATTTTAGTTTCTTTTTCTGTGTAGAAGTCTGGCCTCTGAAATCCTCTTCTGGGTGCTAGAGAAGTTATTTCTAAGTTCAAACATACTAAACACAGAACTTTTCACTGTTTCCAGCTTTCTCTGTTAATTTATCTGGCTATGTCTTCAGTTCAGGCAAGGCCTGAGCTGTAGAGATTGGATATGTTTATGAGTTTTCCTCACAGGCAGACACCTTTAGGTCCAGTTTAGGTTTTTCTCTACTAATTAGCAAAGGTGGTGATATGTAGAGAATATCTTAGATATTTCCAAATCCTTTTTTTCCATCTTATTTATGTATGAACATTGTGAATTTGATACTACACCCCTCCATGACACCAGACAGTGCTACTGTTAAAAAGAATTAAGACTTCAGTAAATGTCTGGTGAGATGAGGAGTCTGGTAGGTGTGAGAGAGTTGTTTTCCTTCTGTAGTATGGGCTGATAAATCCCAAAGAAATCCATATCACACAGAAAGCCCTTCTGCCATATATATTTAGGTGGTTTTAATACTATGGCTGAACTATTGCAATCATTCAGTACAGCTGCTATAATTAGTACATTTTTTTCCATGCTTTTCTGATATGTGTGTTTTTACAATGTATGCTATTACTGAGCAGAGAGGCATCCATACAGGGCTGCAGTTCAGTCTGTCTTCCAGGTGTAGATGTGACTAATAGACTGCAAAATTCAAAAGCTTTAATGCCCCAAAATGGCAGCTGACCTGCCAATGCTCAGTTTTCATGTTTATTATAAAAAAAAAAATGCCATCTTTAAGTAAAGTGACGGGAAGAGAGAGCACCGAGATTAAGGCTAGTCTGCATATGCCTTGAGTTTAAAGAGCGAAACAGTAAGCAACAGAAGCACTGAGAGGGGCTGTTTGGCCTGGGTTTGGATGGGAAGCAATCCAGATACCTTCAGGATGCACAGCGAGATTTACTCAGTGAGATTTATGTACTATAGAATGACAGCCAGAAGACAGGAGTTGCTGCGGGAATCAGACCTGAGGTGGCTGGGCAACAGCCAAGGATTAATACCTGTGGATAGCATTTAGCAAGTACAATGTATGCTGGAGTAATCCCTTACCCCAGAAGACTGAGGCAAACTCTATGAAGAGAAATGGCACATCAGCCTAGACTGTCATGTAAGCTATTACAATGTGCTTGGCAACATTTTTCTTGTCACTTTTGATCAAGTACATACCCCTGCCCCTCACTAGAGGCTTTGCTAGATGCCAGTGTGTGCTGCGGCGAAGTGAGTTGGCTTTGGTCCCATCAGATCTGCATTACCAGTGGGATCCTGCATAGCTTCGGTGCAGCCTAGGCTTTCCCCTCTGCCAGGAAAAAAAAAAAACAAAAAAAAAACCACCTTCCCAAGGGCTTTGGGCTGGCAGTCAACTCTCTCTAATAAAAAAGTGTTGCTTGTGGCAACTAGAAAGGGAGGGGAAATAAGCAGGGGTTGCTGCAGTGGGCAGGGCTGGGGTTGCTGCTGTGGTGTGGGGAAGACGCCTGGTGCGTCTGTCCGGGGTGTAACAATTGCACCACAAGCAGCAAATGGGACCCCCTGGCTACCCGAGGGCATTGAAACTACTGTCTGTTTGTAAAGGGCTCACGCTGCAAAGCACAGGCAGTGACAGCAACAAACAGGTGGGAACAACTTAGTGACGTAGGCCTCTAATTCCAGTCCTAATTTAGTTAGTTTAGTTCTTCTGAGTTTATAAACTGAGTACAGTAAATAAATTACATTCTCGACTGACAATAAAAGATTGTTTCTTGCAACATATTTAGTAATGTTTGTCAAGTCCAATTTAAAACTATAGATGGCGTGGCTTCCATTACTTCTCAGAGATTAGTGTATAGTCTGTTAATTTTACTGCCTTGGAACTTTTCCCAGAATGTCACTGCCACTCTGTTGTGTTCGTTTTTCTTCTAATATAGATTTTCTCATCCAATTTAATACTATTTTTTTTCTCTTTGATGTTTTACGTGCTTCAGATACTTTCGTCAAGCTCCCTAAAGTAAGCCTGTACCATCCCTGTATACTGTGCACCTTATAATTTGTCCTAAGAATGCATGAAATATATGTGGTGCTCATGCAATGAACATCCTTTTGTGCTGAAAACCAGTTCTTGACTGGTTTGTTGCCTTGCAAGAGGTCTTCCAGCATGGTTTAACCAAGGTCTTCCCATATTCCAATGTTATACTGTGTGCATTTTTACCTTTGAGACTTTTCTAGAGCTCTCATCATTTACAAAACAAAAGGAAAGACCATTTTTTTAAAACTGTGTTGTCATTGGCCCTGGGTAACTGAATGCTGGACGTGTCTTTCAGGGACTCCTGTTTTTGCTTTTCAGAACCTCCAAAGCGAACAACAACAGAAAAGAAAGTGGCTCACCATGCTACTGCCTGGAGTGGAACACCAAAATGGTGAATATATGGCCTTTCTAATGATTGCAATCATATCACTGATGCTATTGATGACTTGTCTTACAGATTGTAGAGGCAAATATCTTCACATTCCTTAGCACAGGAAAAAATTCCACTTGGGTGTTTGCCTGAGATTATGCTTCACAATAGTTTTAGCAATAGTTCACAATAAATTTGCCTTATATACACCTTACGGAAAAAGCCAACTCACTCAAAAACAATTTCTGTAACTAATGCTTAAATACTTCATCATTTCATTAAAAATCAAAACTCTGCATAAAATATTGTTTCAAAAAGTAGCTGCAAGAAAAGTATCTTACCTTGGAATTGCATATGAGAAATACTGATTGGGGAGAAATTAAATATTTTCCTTGTAGCATCTCACATCTAGCCCTTTTAAAGTGAAAACAGAAAGTTTGTAAGTTTTCTCTAATGACTGTTAAAACATCATCTAGTAGAAAAAAAAACTAAGTTGCATAAGTAATTATAGTCTTGTGTATAAAATTACTTTAAAGTTTCTTCACATTTAAAAAAGGTGAAGGTAAGTTTATAACAACCTAATGTACAAACAAATCGGTACTGAGATGTTCCTCCTACATTTCCCACCAAGAACAGGGTGAAAACTGTTGGAGAATTACTTGGCAATCCAGTAATAAGTTTTTATAATAGCAGAAGTTATTACTGTACTTCTAAATGCAAGAGTTAGTGCTTAAACACCAATCGTTTTGATAGGCAAGTCTTTGAAAGCAGTGCAGGTCTATTGTATATGGAACTCACAAGAGTTCTCCATATGAGCTTGGCCAAATTTACTGGAATCCAGGGGATTTGTGCTGGTTTTGCCAGCAGAGAATTTCTCCTGTGCTTTTAGGTTACCATCCACAGGGAGATGAGATTGAAAATGCACTCATGCAGGCATGTAATAGCAAGTGCCCCAGAAGTGTCCCCTTGCAATTACTTGCAAGTGGAGGGTTAATCTCCTAAACTCCCTGAAACTGCTGGCCCTCCGCTCATGAAGGCACAACAGTACTTCTCGGTCCTGCTCCCTGGTGGGAGGAGGCTCGCTCCTCCTTGCCCTCCGGCTCGGGCACATCTTGCTCTGCCACAGAGCTGGCACACATAGCGCGTAGATCCCACTCCGGGCTGTAGCTTAGAGAGGGCAGTGGAGGTCTTGGCCTGAGAAATATGTCAGTGCTGACGCATTTGAAGAGGACTTCTTTTGTTGTATTCTACCACAGAGTTGTGTGTTTAGTTTCATTTTAATACAAACTTCCTATGGCAAAAAAGGGGTGTGATTTTCAGAGGCTAATTTCCCACACTTAGTTTATTAGGCTTATGTTTAATATAGCAAAATACTTACAAAACGTGATTTCCAATGGCATGCATTGAAGGTGGGCACCCCTCTTCTGAATGTTGTCAGTGGTAGTCTTCTACTCTGCAGCTTTGAAAGCATCCCCAGTATGTTTCTTTGGGTTATCTGAATGTCATGATGTTTGTTTGTAAGTGTAGAGTGCATCTAAGCAATGATTCTTTTATTCAGGTTAAAGCATTCATCCAGCAGGTGCTGGAGATTTGGGCTGGAAGTCATACATTAACACCGACAAGTTACTGTATATGAACAAAACCTGATTTTTTTGAGATAACCTCTTCTTTTTCAGAAGACCAAATAATTCAAGCACAGCTGGTGGCACAAATTATATCTAAATTCAAAGATACATGCCGCCCATATTACCAAGAAATTATATGACTTGAAATGATTTTTTTGTGCCTATTCCTCCAAGGTTAATAGTATTATTTCCAATATGAGCACACACATAATATCTGCCTTACAATTTGAAGAGATCAGTAACACTCCTCTTCTACTACTATTATTATTTGAGGTTTTATGTATGAGTACTCAATGAGGTCCCATCACTAGGGAGAAAATTCTCTTATTACAGCATTAGATTGCACTAATTTTGTAGGAGGACTGTGAGCAGTTGCCACATAAAGTTTTACAAGAGAAAATTCTCATAGAAGAGCAATCCAAAATGATTTTACCACTTGCATCTTCGTCTTTTATTAATTCTCTCTGGACCTAAAGAAGCTGGAATTACTAAAATAAGATCACATGATAGCTTAGCATAGCAACCCCAAATCCTCTGTTCACCTTTCTGGAGATGAGAAACTGGTATCAAGAAAAAGGCTGAACACCTCATACAGAAATCATGCTTCTGAAAGCTTTTTTTTTTTTTTTTTTTTTTCTTTTAACAGGATATTAGCTTGTTTTCTCTTCTTTCATGTCTGCCCCTTCCATGTTTCATCAATACTAGGGAACAACCTGTCATGATTCATGTTCCTCCTCCCTCTGCTACTGCTTTTGTCTGAGGAAACCCGTGATCTGGCTTGCAGGCTGAGCTCTCTGAGCCTTGGTCTTACAGCCACATCAGCCCGGAGGTGGCATCACCATGTCATCTTTCGGCTGCAGGCTTGGCTCTCGGCTTGCGCTGCTTCAGGGAGAGGCCCTGCTGGCAGTGAAGCACAATCAGTGCAACCGAGCACGACTAACACAGTGACAAGCAGGTGCCACTTGCACAATGCTTCCCCTGCCGATGGGTGAGACACAGCTCCGAACGGGCAGCCTCCTGAGCAGGAGCTGC
>VXAA01001709.1:661838-695955 GCA_013399115.1 Anseranas semipalmata
GAGGCCAAGCTCTAAACTTCTGTGGGTTGGCGCGTGACTGCCACACAACCCAGCCTCCTGGGGAAGCCAGCCAGCAGAACACAAGAACATACACCCACATGCTCTGAATGTGCTCACTTGTGCTCAGCCCCAGAATATCTTGCTCCCGTTTGATGCGGTTCATGACATGCAGAGGGCATTGATGTGCCGTCGCGTTCAGCCAGGTGCATCATATCGGGAACGTCGCGTCCTACTTCAGGAATGTGGCTGGTGGTGTTAGGCCATGCTGCACCCCTCCGGGTTCAGGGAGCAGCTCCTAGCACTAGAGCCGTTCCCGGGGCTGAGTGCAGGGGGCTCTTCCACCCACCTGCTGGTGCCCACCACTCAGATGGTCGCTGTCGTTCAGCCTGCCGCAGCCAGCCAGACTTAGGTCATGCAGGGAACAGCGACAGCTGATGGTGACCTGGCTGCTGACCTGCTGGCTTGTTCTTGAGTTTCCATGCCACCACGGGCCTTGCAGAACAGGTTCTCAGGGGGCAAGGCCAAGGCTCAGCCAGTTGTCAGGCTTCTGGCTGACGTGCCAGCCCATGCCGTGGACGGTGGAGAGGCACCCGTGTGTGTGCTGCTGATGGTTCACTCTGCCAGCACGTGTGAGTGGGCTGGCCGGGATCAGGTGGCTGTGGCTTGCCTCACCAAGCCTGCCTGTCCGTAACAAGGGCCCAGCTCCTCTCATGTCTGTTCACGGCTGCCATATCATGACCAAGCTGTGCTGACAGGTGAGATGGCAAGCAATGTCTCAGACACCAGAGCTCGGTTTGCAAAAGCTGTGGAATATGATTTCTACAGCAGTGCTGAAATCTCCTGTGGTGGGATTCATCTCTCCTGACTTTCCATTGCTGAAAGCTGATCTTGCTGCCTAGCCTTGGTCCACAGCCACATCTGGAGTTCATTTCATCTCACTCTGAAGTAAGTATCTAAAATAGACCAGACAACTCATACCTTTGGAAATACTTCTTTTTCCTCCTCTGACTGTAAAGAGAAGGTGATTGACTGGCTCATCCCGAGGGGTCTGCACTGAATCCATGCAGTGCTGCCATGTAAGTGGATCCTATCATCTGTGTGTGACAATCACAAGAAATATCATGCCCTCTATAGATAAAACTCTTTGTATCCAACTTTAAAATACATTTATAGAAGCACTGATGGGATTTTTCTGGGTGTCTCACTTTGAGAAGTGTGCTCTGACTTCTCTCCACATAGACAATGGGCTTGCAATTACATTTCCAACAGACTTCTGTTCTTCCACTTGGTTGCAAGCTGACAGCAATGACAAATAGGGGACCCATTGCTAATGCTCATATATATTTTTCCTCAAACTTTGCAATATGATGACAGTTAAAAGCTGTCCAAATGTATGTTGTAATATGTGTAACTTCAAAGTTATCAGATGAAGCCAATTCTGATTTATTCTGGTTAACGAATGTAAGCAATTTAAAGTTTTTTTTAATAATTAAGGCACTAATTATTAATTATAAACAGGGAAATTATANTAAGGCATTAAGAACTAGGGAAAGATAACTATCTAAATAAAAGTATGAAAATGGATCAGTTTATCTGAAGTCTAGGTTTGATTCCATTTCCTGTATTACGAGTTCTTTTAAGAGGAAAAAGTTTTAATGCATACATTCTTTCCTTATGTTAAAACTGAGTTAATTAAACAAGAAATTACTTATCAAAAGGCTAATGAAGGAACATTGCAATTAAAACTATTATAGGTAACATTTTTTTGTGTTGCATATCTTCTTACTCAATGGTAGAAATAGAGGCTGAGTTTTAACCTGCTCACTGAGTATCTGGTTACATGCCACGGTGTAGAGTCCCATTGTCAAAATGGAAAAGTCAAAATTTTAAATGAACAATGCAAATAAAGACCCATAATAAATCAATAAATATATAATCATCACAGTACAATGTGTAAAATCATATCAAGCATAATCCAATAGCAAGTGTGAATTTGTCAGGTAAGATGACCGTCTGCAGTTAACTTACTGAGCTTCAGGGAAAAGTGAGACCTTGCATACTTACGGACTTAGCACGTATACAACTTCATTTAGCTTTCAGGAATAAATAATACATTTGCATGTATGTCATTGAGTCAGTTTAAACTTTAGCAAATTGCTTGATATATGACATCAAATTTTTATACAGAAAAGGCTAATCAAGGCTTTTCATACAAATTCTGTCAAACTCTTAAGAATTTCAGGTGTTTACCTTTCACTGGAAAGGTGATGGTGGCACAATGCTTTTCCTTCCAGGGTTCCCGAAGTTATGGGAGTCAGAAAACTCTTTTTTTCTATATTTAGAAATCACTAGAGAAGAATGGTTCCTTAATTAGACATGAATCTGGTTTTGTAATTCAAGTTTCAAAAAGAGAGCACCATGCTGTTACATGCAACTGGCTGACCAGAAACCCTGTTTCTTTAGAATCTGTTGCTAAAGCCTGGAATGAATTCGTAGGTCAGAATTTTTCCTTTGAGCTGGAGAGTTCAGCTCTAAAGAAGACAGTGGTCAGATGGTTTTACACTCTGTATGTGCCCTGTTATATGTGAGAGCCGATTTTCTATGTGTGGTTGGTTAGCAGGTGAGAGCTGGGCTAGCTGTATGTAACAGGCTCGTTCTTTCTGTTTGGCCCATCTGCAGCCAGCTTGGAGGGATAGCTGTGTCATCCTACACCTCCTCTTGGCACCTGCAGGAACTGCCCATAGTTATGTTAAATAAGCCTGATTTCTAATAGGCAGGAGGTCTGTAATGGGAAGCTGTGATTTCCTGAGGACATCCACTTCTCTTTGGGTCTCCATGAGGGTAGCCTTGTTGCAGCTCTGCATCAGGGTTGTGACAACCAAGAGCCCATAGAAAAAGCTGGCTGATGGGAGTGTGCAGTTTGTATCCTCTTGAAGAGCTAAGTCCTCCCTGAGTATCTCTGCTGACCCTTATCAAAGGCACCAGTAAGTGCAACTCAGTGAGGTTGCAAGATGCTTGGCAAAACAGCCTGCTTTCTCTGAGCTCCTGTACATGAGCTGAACCACTCCATGGGTGGATGGTAGAGAGTTCCTCTTGGAAAAGTGCTTAAGCAGCGTTAGTGTTTAGACTTTTAAAGAAAAAAAAAAAAAAAAAGGTAAGCAAACAAGTTGTTCCTCCTGGGAGAGGCTGGCACTACTAGCATGCTGGCAAGTAGGCTGCCAAAGGAATGACAGCACAAGAAACCTGCCTTCTTTTGCAAAGCTTTCACATCAGTGGCTGTGGGAAACTTCTGCAATCACCTTAAGAAGTAAATCCAAAGTTTTAAAAAAATGTGGTGGAGTCCTCCACTTCTTTGAGTAGGCAGTGCTTTTGCTGTGACGTTGCGCTGGCTTCCAGCCTGAAAGCCCCAGGGCGCAGGAAAGAAACAGCCTGACACAGAAGTGACACACAGTAAGTTCTCTCTCTGCCTCTCCTTGTCTCTGCCTCTCTTGCTGTGTGTCTCGTCCCACTCTTGCTTCCTGCTTCTTTCCATTTGTTGTTTGTTTGCTTAATTGTTAAGTACCAGTGCAGGACAGACCAGAGTTTGTGTACATTTCAGTGTCACTAGGCTTGAAAGAGGTTACATAAAGTGCAAAAATAGAATTCTGCACATTATTTTTTTTTTTTCTAAAGGATAAGCATGGTGGACAGGGGGGTATTTTATCTCTCTGTAACAAAATTCTTCATTACCATTATTGTTATTACTATTTTTTAAACAGTCATGAATTAGATCTTGTATCATTCTTTTGGCTTCATTTAATTTTAAATTCTGCTAGTGTCAATAATTTACTCTTTTGCCAAAGTACAGATTTTTATAGGGTGTTCATGGAAAATAGTCATTAGGCATAAAAGAAGATGTGTTTACACAGATTAACATTTGCTGTAAGTTTAAGGTAGATTATTAGACTGGCAGCATAACATTAAATATTGTGAAAATAAAACCACGTCACTGGTTCAAATACTGTTTATTTAACTGAGTCAAGTATTTTGTAAAGTTAATCATCTGCAAAATACAAATCAATAAAGAATGTATTTGGTACAGAGAACTTGGTCTTTCAGCTATGATCCCGTAGCGACTGAGTGAAGTCCGAATTCACCATACATTAATTATCTAAAATTTATTTTTTGCAATGTGTTTTGATTTGTCGGCTGCTAAAGATGATCTAAGAAAGGTTAGATCCTGTTCGTATAAAGTGGGTCACTCTGAAATATACACGTGTTTGCTTTCCATAGTTGCTTTTGGTGGATCCTACTGGAGCAGGATTTGGAAGTGAAAACTACAAAATTGAAGTGAGAGTGCTTATGAGGCTTTATATTTTTATTAGGCACTAGTGGCTATTTGCAATCAGTAGGAGTAACTTTTTTTTGGGGGTGGCTAAGAGAGTTTGGCCTCTTTGGGCATCTGTGGACTTTTCTCAGGGAGTCCAAGTTACTCCTGGGTGTCTCATTTGGGAGAACTGCACAGGCTGGTGGAGCAGAACAACCCTTGTGGGTCAGCCCTGGGAACACTGCCGTGGTCCTGCAGCCCACAGGGTCTAAAAACCCTCATGACACCTAAGTGGCCTCCACTCAGGGCTCAGCTGGCCTCCAGGGCCTGCAGGAGGGGAGATTTGATAAGTTTGCAGAGGAATTAAACAGACAGGAATATCTAAGATGTCAGTGTCTAAGATACCATAGTGATATTTTTTCCAAACAGGAAGACCTACATATCATATCTAAAGGAGTAAAACCATGGACAAGAAAATCACCACTGGCAAACTTAAAGACAAGCCACCCTTCCAGGACAGCAATGGCAGTGTGGTTCCTGCCAAGAGCGTGTGCCATAATTGTTCAAAGCTAAAGGTATGAAAGGGAACCATCAACACATATTTTCTTTAGAATACTGAAAATTTGAAGTTCTAACAAAATTCAGTTAATTCAGTATGGTATGGTTTTACACTACATGTGTTGGAAACTATGCTCTAGGTTGTGATTCCAAGCACACAGAAGTCGATAAATGTGTTCAGCACTTAAAAGATGAGGTCATGTTTTACTAGTGCATTAGTTAGATGTGTGCTATAAGCATTGTGATAGCTGCTTAAGCATGTATATCTTTTTATCCATGTCTTTTAGAATAGAAGTAGAAGTAATGAAAACATGCCACAGTCACAGTGCCAATAATAAACAACTTTATGCTGCAAGTTTTCCTTAAAGAAGGAAACAGCTAAAACAATATGTGGTAGAAAGGTAGAAGGTGCACACAGTTAATGTCAACTTTCATTTTCATTGTAGTGGAAGAGGCTTTGGAGGTAATCCTGAAAGTAAAAGTAAAATCTTCTGTTTTAATAAAAACAATGGAAAGAACCTCTTCACACAGAATTAGAAAACACAGCATTTGATTTTTCTGTTGCTGAGGTATTCAGCCATGAAGAAAAATGTATTGCTTTGCAAATTCAATTATTTTCTCTCTTCAGATATTTCTTGGAGCTCTAGCTTTTTCCTTTTTTGCCAAAGGATTTTCTGGAAGCTACATGAAGAGCATGTCTAGTCAAATTGAGAGGAGATTTGAAATCTCATCATCAATTGTTGGTATTATTGATGGCAGCTTTGAGTTAGGTATGCGTACTCTTTCTGAAAATGGAAAAACAATGCTTCTAAATATATTTTATCCTTAAAAGTCTTATCTTCTTGTAATCTTACTGATTATCTCTCCTGATGATGCAGGTAACTTAATGGTAATGGTATTGGTGAGCTACCTTGGACCAAGAGTTCATCGACCAAAAGTAATTGCTGTTGGATGTCTCATCATGTCATTAGGAGCATTTTTGTCAGTGATGCCTCAGTTCCTAATGGGACGGTAAATATGGATGATTTTGACATTGTGAACTAATTGAACTTGACCATATGAAGGGTTTTTTTATTCATACATATGAGTTAAAAGCTTGACAATCATGGTTTCTTCCAGATAACAGCAAGGTTTTAGTAGGTGGATTTTTTTGGCATTGACTTTCTGATTTCCTTTCCAAAATCCCACCTCTTTCTACAGGTAAATAAAAGAGGAACCTAAGGTTCTGGCTTTTAGATAGGTAGATATAGATAATAATAATAATAATAATAATAATAATTATTATTATTATTATTATTATCTGTTCTCCCTTTTTCATACTTAAATGAATGCTAGTGAGATCTTGATGGAAGAGGCTTCCTTTTCCATAGTGGTTCTTCATGCTGAGCTCTTTAAAATTAGGAAGGTATTTATCTACCTCCACTGAACTCAGGGAGAGTTAAATATCTAAATGCCCTTTGAGATGCAAGCTGTAGTGCTTACATAGCTGTTGAAAGCAGTTCATACCTCTCTAATCCTTCAGCATCCTTACTGAATAGTGGTTGAAAATAAAGTTCCTCTGTCCCTCAAAAAATAAAATAATTTACCTCTGCTTGTAATTTATCTGCTCTTTAGCTCCAAGACCCATATCTGTTACAAGGAGGTCATGGAAATAATTATATCTGTAGAGCATCAAACAGAAAGTGGCCACAGTCACTGCTCTGCTTGTGAAATAGCAGAGAACCTGCACTGCAGGGCATAGCATGGGCCAGAAGCTGAGCTAAGGAAATCTCTTATTTAACCCAAACTCTCAGACGAGTTCTGAAGATTACCTGCTCTCCACAACACTAGCAAAAGCCAGTGGCCATGGGGACCTCACTGTCATCCATCAAAATGTTAAAGGTTACCACCCAATTGCACAGTCAAAAGGAATATCTACTCCCCATTTACCCCAATGTAGCATGAATATACTCAAGCTGGCTTCAGTTTACTTAGATATGCTGTAGAAGCTGGCTGCTTAAATACAGAGAAGCTGGCACATGAGTTTTGTGGCCTGCATTAATCTCTTTATAGACACAGATAGATTACTATTAGATCCTGAGCTTGCTAATTTAAAAATAACACAGATATCTCTATGTTTCACGTCTGTCACACAGGTAAGAAACTGAGTGCTAGTATGGAAAAACATCAGCACTGTTGTATGTAGACTGATGTGGATGGATTCTGACTCTGTCCTTCAGTGTAAAGAATGATCTCTTAAGCCATGGAAGCAGCTCTTTAACTTGAGAACATAATGGGGTTTGAAGGGTCACAGCATTTTGAAAAAGATAAGATACATTTTTTTTTTTTAGTGAAAGTGCTGGTAATGGGTTGCCCCTCCAATCTGCCTTCGTGTAGTAGCAACCCTATGAGCACAAGGCTCATACACACTTCCTGCAGAGCAGAGTCTTTCATATGTCAGTTGTATTTTACACAGTTGTTTTCCAGTTATAATTACGAAAGGATAGCTGTTACTATGGACAACTCCTCTACGAGTGTATCAGCTTGCTCCCCAGCGTCATCTGTGGGCCGTCCAGTCTCAGATGCTATGGAAACACCCAGCACAATGAAAAATTCAGGTAAGCAAATATCTGATGCTAGATTGCCCATTTTATACACCCTCTTTTTTTGATTCCCTTCCTCTGCTTGTCCCCACTCTATACGACCTTTTTTTAATGAAAAACATAGTAGTGAAACCCTTGCTGGAAACCATGGTATACAAAAACCCACACTATCATGAATGTGAAAAACATATTTTATGTTATTTTTCTGTTGCAATAAAATATTGTCAGAATTATGTTCACAGAAATGCAAATGTTTATGGCCTGCAGGATGTGAAAAAACATCAAATTCCTATCTGTGGCTCTTTGTGTTGATGGGGAACCTTTTACGTGGAATTGGGGAAGCACCAGTTATGCCACTGGGGGTTTCATATATTGATGATTTTTCTAAAGAAGAAAACTCAGCATTTTACATAGGTAAGAGGTGTATGAGTGATTTTTATGCTTAACATTCTTTTCTCTAACATTTCTGTAGCCAAGCAAATACTCACCAAAAAATCTATCCATCTGCTCTATACTGGATAATTTTGTGCTGTATAGAGACAAAAAAGCAATGCAAAAGAGATCTTATCTTTATCTTTGAAGAATATTTCTCAGATGCTTCTTTTGCTTTCCTAGAGTGGCTTCTGCTAGTTTTCTCTGTGCCAGTTTTCTCTGTGATGAAGAGAAGCATAGTCAAATACTCATCTCTCTAAAGTGAGAAATCATACCTTCCCTAGCTGGCATATCATTTTCAGAACCACGGCTTCAGAGAATAAATTATTCCTAACCACCATTCACTGATAAGAGAATCATCCTTCATCACAGTAATGTAAACGTGCTTCAGAAGCTTTTACCTGACTTTTTGATTTTTACAAGCAGTACATTTCCTAATAAACCTTTTTACAGTCACTAGTTACCTAAGGAAAAACCAAACCCTTGCCAGGGTGTTGTAACAAATTCCTTCTAATGGGGATTTTGTTGTTGTTTTGATGGAAGATAACTTATTGCCCAAGACAGAAAGACTTACACCCAAGCTAATTCATTTATTGCCAAATAGATTTAATACCTTGTTATCTCTGTGTGGCTGAGGGTGCACGAAACTGCTGCCTGAAACAAGCTTGCTGAAGTTGAACCAGTCATAGAGATAGCAAGACAATTTCAGGAAGAGCCTAGTAAGTAATGCTACAGGGTTAGGCCATTGCAGGTTTTTTGGGGGGAGGAGGTTATGTGCAGGCTGGAGGAAATGGAAGTATTGTGAAGGGAACTGACAAAAATGGAAGTTCCATTCAGCAGTTATCCAAAATATTTGTAATCGCCTCTGAGCTTCTGATTGAATACATTGATTGATTAAAAAGCTGAAATTGGTAATTGACAGTCATTTTATGTTGCCATAGAAAGGAACAGAAGAGTAAAAATTATGCTTTTTAAAGCTATCTTAGAGAATTTAATAGAGATTATAGCTTGGGTATAGAAGTCTATGAGACAGGAAATTGATTCTTTTTTTCCCCAGGAAATTCTATAGTTTTCAGATCGAGTTTTACAGAATCCTTTTAATTTATGTAGTTTTACCGGGTCATCAGCATGGTCTTAAGCAGGTACAATGTACTCACACCATATACAGTCCTGAAAATCTCTTCTGCATAGGGTCACTGCTCAGTATGACTACAAGGTATAAAGATCTGTGTCCATGTGCCACTGGCATTCATCAGGAGACAGGAATACTGGGATCACTTTTGGTGGAGTGAACTTTGAGGCCAACTGCTCTGACTGAGTGGTGACTTCATAAATACTTCCACACACTAAGCACCTAATTTATTCAGGTATTTTATGGTCTTCAGATATTTCACTTCTCTTTAGGTGCCTATAGAATTGCCAATATATATATATCTATATGAGGATCTGGCCTATATTAATGAGCTTTCAATAGCCAATTTTTTTAATGAATTTCTGAGTTTATTCAAGACTGAATGTTAATATGGTTAATTAAGGGACAGTAACCATCATATTTATCATGTCAGAGGAAAAATATTCAAGTAAAGTTATTTAATGAGGTGTACTCTACTTTCATGGATTTCTCACCAAAACAGAAGCTTTGAATGAATGAAATTTCATCACTGAGTTGAGCACTAGCATATAATCATGTAGCTATTGAACCTATGGCTTCAATAAAAACATATCTGATGCCAACATATGTTGTAAATTATAAAACATGTTCAAATTTATATGCTATAATTACTCATCAATACAAGGGCTTGGCTAAGCTATGTCAATATACATCAGCTGACTAACTGGTATGTCTGCATGATTTACTATTTGTTTAGTCTGTTTATTAATTACAAAGGGTAAATACAAAAGTATGATAGGAAAATATCACAGTGAATTTATTTAGCTTTGTCTTTATCGCGATACAAACATATTACCTTAACAAAGTTATTCTTGAATTTAAAGGTTATGCAGTAGTGAAATTAATCTAAAAGCTTTGTACATACTCAAAATTATTGCACATATGCTTCTTATTTTATCTGATAGTTTATAGTATCTTAAAGAAATATGCTGCACAACACCTGGCCAGGCCATTGGTACGGGTGTGCTGTTTTTCTAATGACTTTATTTTAGAAATTTGTCACTGAGTATTTTAATTTTGGAGATGAGCTTAAACAGTTCTGAGTAGTAAGATCTGTTTTAGACTCACTGATAAACATAAAGAGCTAATTCCTGTCTTCTGTTGTTATACTCCTGTCTGTACAGAACTCCGTAACTTTGGTAGCAGCAGAATTTAGTCTAAAAGGCCAGATTCTCCAATGAAGTTAAATGAGAGATCCAAATGAAAGTAATATGCAATTGGAGCAAAGAAGCAAAGAGGAAATATCATATGGTTAAATTATACTGTAAGAATTGATTATAGAAATCCTTGGTTGTAAGCTGAGCAATCACTGTATTCAGAAGAGAATTTGTAAAACTAAGAGGAGAAAAATCTCTGCAGTAGAAAACACATCGGGATTTACAAGGCATGGTGCCAAGTGTGTGCATGAGCTGACAGGCATGTCAAGAACTCCTTTTTTTCAAAATAAAATCAAACTTTCTGCAACTTCAAATAGCTCCCAAGTGCCAGTTCCACACTAGAATTCAGAAATCTGAATCACTGACTGTTTTTTGAAACCATTATCCTCTCATAACCAAACTTCAACGGATCAACATAAGTGACGAGGACCTATGCTTCAATTATTTTTGGGGTATTTTTATTTTCTCCTGATTGCTAGCAGTGGTCACCAAAATCAAATTGTACTGTATTTGCACACCCTGTCTGCAAAATGCAGCCCCAGCTTCACAGATGTGCGCTAACCTTCACAGCTTACTCATTTGCTTCTAGGTGCACCCATCTTAATCTCCTGATCCTGCGGTATCTCCTCTGTGGGCAGACACAGAGGGGGAAACAGGAGCTGCAGTGAAGCCAGCAGCAATACTGAAAGTTAATTTTAAAGAGGTCATGACCTGATCACTAGATTTCTTGATTTTTTTTTAGAGCTGCACAAGCACCTGTTAGCACAACTATTAGGTGATTTGCTCATTCTGGTGCTGCATGAATCAACCAGGATGCTTCTTAATGAACTTCATTCAAACACAGTTATAGTAATGTTTCCTTGTTCCCTGATAAAAATTTTTTCAGGGTCCTGTGCCTAATGCTGTGCCCATGAACTTTTATTGTTGCTGGCATTTGAAAATGACTCCCAAATGCAAAGACATGTGCCTTCTTATATGCACATCATTAGAGCAACTACTGCTAGTTAAAATTAAACCGAGGACCTGAACATACAGCACAGGGAAAAGTCCTGAATTCTACAATGACAGAACATCGTGCAAATTGCAAATATAGTTGCAGATATGCTTGTGATACCTTCAGTGGGCCTAGAGTTGTATGGTCATTAGTTAACTGCTGTAAGCTGAATAATGCCACTACAAAAATCTGAGAAGTAGGGAGGAAGAGGGATAAGAATCACTCCGGTGTTGCAATCTTTCTTCCTGTTTCTTCTATGATCCTCATCTTGCCTGCTTCTGTGAGGTTCTGCAGCTCATGAAATTGGCAGCTCATGGCTTATTTTCCTGCTGCTCAGCAACTTATGGCGAGACATCCCCTCGCAGCCTGCACCAGTCTGCTCTGCTTCAGCTCTCCTCTCCTCTCCTCTCCTCTCTTAAGAGGAGCAGGTGTGCACATCCACTCAGTGTTCTCCTCACTCTCCTGTGCTGCTCCCTTCTGTTGCAGGCCTGGTGAGGTCCTCGGGGATGTTTGGGCCGACCCTGGGCTTCCTGCTTGGATCTTTCTGTGCGAGCCTCTGGGTTGATATTGGCGTTGTGGATATCGGTAAGTCGGTGTATTAACTGTATGTAGGAATCTGCATGCTAGGAAGCACATTCCCAGCTTACTGCTCCAAAAATGGGGGCTCTCCAGAGGGTTTGCCTCTTCAAAATCTGATGTTATTTCTATTTAAATATCTGCAGTGCTGTAGTGTGACCGCAATAGCCCTTGCTTTGAGCCCCCCTACCCTCACTGCATAAACATTTTGGGCCTCTTTGTATGCTTGCACATGCCTTTGCTGCACCCTTGCTGCACAACCGAGAACAAATGAGCAAATGAAAGGTTGTCCCCATGCCAGGAAAACAGTGGAAGGCCTTTGCTTATGGACATGTTTGATGGCAAAAATTATGTTCTCCTAAAAAGCATGCAGCAAAGATTCATACAAAACCTCATTTCCTTGTTCAAATCACTTTCAAGTCTCTACTCCCAGGGAAAATTTGAGGAACTTCAAGGAAAAACTGTTAAGTTTGGGGACAGAAGAAGGAAGAAAAAAGGAAGAGATTGAGGAAGGAAGGTTCTCTTCTGGTGGTGAAGGGCTCTCTTGCTGTCAGTCATCTCCACAGAAAGTGCTGGAAGATTGCAGCATGGAAATGTCACCAATGGTCTAGATGGAGACACTGGCGTGTCTTATGTTTAACTTCCTGGGACTGATTTGACACAAGCTGCATTTCAATTCTTCATGTGAAGCATAAATACTTCTGTTCTGGTGTTTAAATAACATATATAAGAATACATATAGACAATGTAATTGCTCTGCATGATATCTAATTTCTTTTCCTGTCTTTCTCCATTTTATAGATGCCATTAGCATAAATCCCAAGGATACCCGTTGGGTTGGTGCCTGGTGGCTTGGATTGCTCATCTGTGGAGCAGTTAACTTCATTGCTTCATTGCCTTTCTGGTTTCTGCCTTACTCCTTACCGAAAGAAGGAGAAGATCAAAATCTGAAGATTAGTCATCTGCCTGTTCAAGGAGATCACTGTAAAATAGACCCCCCAGTTCAGCCACAGTTGAAGTTCTCTGAAGCAGTAAAAGGTGAAAGATTATTGCCCAAATGTTTGCATGAGAATTCTCTCTTGGCTTCATTTTGAACTGAGCATGGGTTTGCACAACCCTCAGCAAAATGCAAGTTTCTGCAATGCAAACAATGGACAGAAATGCTTTCTTTCATTTGTTACATTATTAACAATATTAATTATTAATATTATTCATATTAATTGCTAAAGGTGTGTTTCATTCACAGCTGAAAGCTGTTTTTATGTCAGAGAGATGGAAAAAGCTCATAATGTTGCTTAGAGCATTTTCTCATTTCAACCCAGTAGCTGTCACACAGCTATAATCATAAGAAGGAAGAAGGGAAAAAACATCCCGCCCCTCATTAATGAGTAATCCACAACTGGCAGGTTACTCTTTCCCTGTGGCCAACATATGGGAGGGAAACAAGGCGCTAAGTACTACCTTAGCAGCTGAAGGGTTTTCACTGAATTCATGGCTTCTGTGTATGATCTCAGTGATGCTAAGTTAACGTAGTGTAGGCGATACCAGACCCAACTGCACATTGCTGGTATATAAATATATGAACAGATGGCTTGTGGAGGCTCCTGTTTTTAGGCAACAACCTTTTCACCTGGTACCTAATAGAGAGTTTTAATGCTCCTGTAGGGGTACTCTTCTTTACAGGCATCAATTATCAGTGTTGCAAGCCTTAGTGCCACTGACGAATACTCCTCTTATACACAAGATAATCTAGGATTTCTGATTCCCAGTCCAGCATCCACCATGCCATTCAGCCTTGCTGTGTCATGCAGTAATAACTTTGTAAGTCATGTGCTGACAATGGGGAAAACTCTTACTTGAACAAACATATGTTTTGACAGGCATAGAATTACAACCTGCAAGACAGACACTAATTAAATCAAAGTTAGTTTTATTATCTACAGGATGCCAAAAACCCTCTTCTCTGTGTTTAGCAGGGTGTACAGCATATACCTCTCCATTACAGATTTCCTACCAACTTTGAAGAAGCTGTTTGGAAATCCAGTTTTCCTGGTGTATGTGTTCCTCACCATTCTGCAGTACAATTCTCTTGTTGGGATAATAACCTACGAGACAAAGTTTATGGAGCAGCAATTTAATGTATCAGTGGCAAGAGCCATATTTTTAGTTGGTAGGTACTTATCCTTATTTTAAATTCCAACATTAGAGAGGAAGTTTTCTTTGCTATTTTGTATCCCTTTTAGGAGGACCTTCTATGAACTTTTTTGGTTAAAAAAGTATGTCGACATGTATTAATATTCTACTATATTTTGAAATTGGATGTTAATTTTAGTGTTAATTTTCCTGGTCTACCTAATTCAGTCAGCTAGAGGATTATTAGAACTGGATAGATTTTTTTGGCTGAAGTTTTTCAAAAGAGTGAGGTTGGAGTTATGAATGTGTCTGTTTTCATGAACAAAAAACCCCCACAAACTGAAATTAAATAACAACTAAAAGCAAAAAAAAAAAAAATAATAATTTAATTTAGAAAATATCTAATGCCACATCTGATTTTCCTTTTCAGAATAAAACCTTGGTATAAATGTTCTTCAGTTTTGATTACAAATATAAATTTTATATGCAATGAGAAACCAAAATGTAAAATTTCAGGTCATTTCATTCGGCCCAAAGCTCTTTTTCTATTTGCTGATTCCCTCAAAAATAAGTTCTTTGTAGTGTTCAAAAAAAAGAATGCTGAAATGATATTAATCTTATGGTGATGGATTAATACGATCTCAAATAACCTGGCAAGATACCAGGGTATTTGAGGAAGCTGCAGAATTTGTATTCCATTACTTTAATCTGAAGGCAGTTTGCTTTGCTACAGGTCAGATACAAAAATGGGAAAAACTTTCTTTTTCCTATCTTTTTTTGGATCATGTTTTACAAAAATTGCATGACCAAGCAACCAACCAACTAAAAAACTACAAAGTGAAAAACAAACCCCTCACAATAAAACCTTGCAAAAGCTCTCTATTTGGCGTGTCTGTATTGGGACTGGAGTTTGTGAAGTGCTGAGCCGATTAACTCTAAATGCAAATCTTTCCATGATTTACTCTCAGAGCAAAATGGAACCCCATGCAAAACCAGACAGAGCTTTCTTTCATGTTCTGTTTTGGAAATTTTTTTTGGTAATGGTCAGAAAGTATAATGCTTTACTTTAGATTAAGAGATACCCATGAGCTAAGACATTTATCTTATTTACTCCAGTTTCTAACAAGTACCTGTTTAGGTTTTCTTACATCAGTACGCATACAAACAACAGTGTAATAAAAAGGTTGGAAATATTGAGGGAATAATTTTTTTTTAAAGCCATAACAGGACTCAAAAGAAAATGAAGAAGAAAACTAATTATTGAAACATAATAAAAATTCTTAGAACTTTAAAGTATCTGTACAAAACAAGGTCAGTATCTGATTTTTTTGGAAACTACTAGTACCAGATACCAGGGACTATCCAAGTGACAGCAGTTAACATCTTTCTCTTATCTTTTATTTGCAGGTGTGATACTATTACCCATCACAATCCTGGGGATGTTTCTAGGAGGCTATCTGATCAAGAAATTCAAACTTCACATAACTGGAATGGCAAAGTTTGCATGCATCTCCTTTATAGTAGCATATCTGTTAAACCTCTTGTACTTCACGTGCAGTTGTGAGGTGCTCCAGCTGGCTGGTCTGACAGTGCCCTACTCTGGGTTTGTATTCCCTTGGGTTTGTGTTGGTTGTGTCATTTGTTGTGATTGTTCCCTGCCTTGTGCAGAACATGGTGCACACTCTTGTCTTCCTCTACTCTAATCTAATCTGGGTTTGTAACCTCATCTGAACTACAAACCTTCTAACCTAGGAAACATCTGAATTTGAATTTGGATGAAACATGGCCTTGCTGTTGATTTACTGTAGCATATTGCTATTTGTTCTTTCATAAAAGATATGTATATATATACGGCTGTTTAAAAGAATGAATTTTCATTGAAACTGAAGTGTATTAGGTCATCTGCTTGTGTCAGTCAGTGTGATTTCAGCTACAGTAGAGCTACTGTGATTATATCACTTTATTGCTCCCTTGCAAGTGATACAAGAAAATTCCAGGTTTTGAAATAGACTTATCACAGTGAAATGATACCTAGTGCCGAGGATGTGCAGAATACTCTGATTTTGTTTTTCAAATTTCATTTAAACTGGATGTTTCTTTTTCTAAAGTGTTTATTGCAGGATATTGACAATATACCCTTGCATGCTGGCAGATTGCTAAGATGCAATTGAAATTTTTATAGTCTATTTCAAACTTTAATTTAAAGCTGGTCTCCTGCTACTACGTAGGGAGCAGGAGGTAAAAAGAGTATGGTATGGAAAGTGGCTTCCCCATTGTCACCCCCAAGTAGCTTTGCATCTAGAAGGGACCATCCTCTAGATCAGTAGTTACTGACCTGCATGGGTAGCTACCAACCTCTCTTGGTACCTGGAGCTGCCAACCTGCCTGTGTCCATCTCCACAGCTGGGAGATAGAAAGTAGTTATGGCAGGACTGTGTGCTGCCCCTCTCTTACCAGGATCATGGCCATGCATCCTGGAGAATATTTTGCTGACCCCAGCAGCTTGCCACAATTGCCTACTGTTTAAATTTAGCTCAGTCAGGTCCAACAAATTTCAAAGGATTTTAAAGGATTAAAATGAATCCAGCAGGGCTTGCTAGATTTTCAATTCAGAGAGAAACTCAGGTCTGTGTTTTCTGAAACTGAGCCAGTGTTCAGGGAAATATCTAGATGTCTTGGCAAACCTGAAATACAGTTCAGCTCTGAGGTTAGTTACATAAAAGGTGTCAGAGGTTTATCCAGTGGAGATATCTGTGGTTGAGCACATGATCTGATATGGTAGAGTGAGTTAAAGAATAAGCAGAAACATCAAGACAGTGAATACTAAAGAGCAATTACAGTTTCTCCAGGCGAACTCATACTGGAGGATTTATCATGTGACAACATTGTTATGGTTAAGTGAGTTACATACCTCTTTACCAGTTTAACAATTTGTACTTTGAAGATGAGCAATAGCATTACAAGGACTAAAACCCCACAATTATTTTCCTTTCTAAAAGACTTAGGAGAAATGTGGCCCCTTTGAGATGTGTTTTGGATTGATGGATAGGGAGGAAGAAAAGGCAAATTTTCAACACTTTTTCTTTAAATTGGGAATCAGTTCAAAGCAGGGGGGATTTGTGGATAATGGGCTCCTAACGCTTTCTGAAAATTGAGCTCTGCTACCATGCCCTCAGAACTGCTGGCCACTTTTTACATTCTCAATTCTAGTTGTCATCCACTTAGTTTAGTTCCTTGGGGCCTGAGTTAGATGTTTCTTACAGAAATGTTAATAAAGGCGGAGGCTATAGAAGTCCATGATAATGTACCACAAGAAATGAGATCTGATAAGAAATTGGGCTCAAGCCTGATTCAGGTGCAGGGCTGCTGCTGAACACAGTCAGAGCTGAGATGGAAGCAGCACTTCCCACTCAGACTCGCATAACATTCATTGCCGCTAGCCAGCTCTGATTCAGTGAACAACTATCAAGGATATCTTGCTGCTGTATTTTTAAGTAGTTTTGTATCATCACTTCTAGTACCCAGATATGGCATGATCTCTACTGCTAGGGGAAAGCATGGCCAGTCTATAAGTAATGAGATATGATTTGGGATGAGCTTTCAAATGAAAAGGTAATATCATATATTCCCTTCCAGCCAAAAATACCTAGTTTTCAAGTTCCATACCTTTTCAGTAAAAATCCATAAAAATGTTAACAGATGATGAAAAATATCAAGAGAACTTTGGTTTAGCTGAAATTAGCTGTCTCCATACAACTTCACAGTCTTTTGGATGGTAGCAAATATCTGCCCATGTTGATTGCTTCACTTTCTCCTCATTTTTCCTGCTTACTCCGTGATGTTTTGTTTGAATATTTAATTCTACTAAATAATTCTTTTATTTCTTCCTGTTTTCCTCCAGATTAAAACAACCTCCCTTCCCCAAAAACAGCTTTATGGCCAGTTGCAATGCTGACTGTGGTTGCAAGGTGGATCAGTGGGACCCTGTATGTGGGGACAATGGGATCACTTACATGACAGCCTGTTTTGCGGGATGTAAATCATCAACTGGGACAGGAAAGAATATGGTAAATGTATAGATAGATGATTATACAGATAACCAGATTTCTCAATCCATTATTTTTTGGCTTTGTGATTAAGAAATCCTGCAGAAACATGTCCGTTCTGTAGTGTTTAACTTTGTAGTAGAAGCTGAGTGAGTGCAAGGTTGCAGGTAGGGTTTTTAAAAGAATTGTGGTAAGGTAAGTGAGCTACTGAAACAAGACACGAAACATCAGACTCTTGACTTACCTTTCTTGAATATTTTTATTTTGATTTTTTTTTTAATTTATTTTCTTCTCAGCAAGATGACCATAAATTTGGCTTTAAGTTTCTCAGTAGATCCCTTACTGTGTAGATACAACACAGCTAAGAGGGGTTTGCTTTAGAAGACCTTTACTGGTCTGGTTGTTACACCAGCAAAATCCCCTAGTGTCAACTCATGAGGTAGACCTATATAAAATTGTGACTGCTGGTTTCACAACCCAGTATAAATCATGCTGGAATTGCCTGCTTTCCTGACATGTCATAGCTCAGGAAAGCAGGTCATAACTCTAAATTGTACAGCCACGAGGCCCATTAAATATACATTTGGCCATTTTATTCAGTGCATCATCAGCAGAGATTTCCAGGACTCCTAAAAATCCCGCCTTGGCAAGCCCAATAAAAACAGTAGGCTTGCAGAAGTCTCACGGTGCTCAGCCAGACATATGAAATCCAGGTGTGGCAATGGGATAATCCTTTTGCAACTCTTCAACGTCAGTGCTCACCTCTGGTTAAATTGCTTGTAAGTAAGGTACCATTATTTTAATTTAAGTCAATAGGCCATGGCCATGTGATCCTCAAGAGCTCAGCAGACCCAGGGAACTATTAGAAGAGCATTTTGTATGAGCAATATTTAGTTCACCCTAGGCCAAACTGGCTGGTTTGGCTCAGATCAGGAGTATAGAACAGTTCACTGTGCCTGATGTGAAGTAGAGAGGGCCCATTGGGACTGCTTGCTGGAGGCATAAAGAGCAGCTGGGACTGGATTACTACTGCTGCCACAGCTGGATTTGGATACGGTAGGACCAAAGCCCTAGAAAATGGTTTGCCCTAAAGCTGATTACAGTGGAAAGATCTGGCATGTATACATGTAAACACCAGTTAAGGTGGCAATGTATGGACAGATGATCTGCTTCATCTAGAATTTTGCTGCCCTTACAACTGTTTGTTGTTTTTTCTACTACTTTTTCTACTACTTTTTCTAGTAGTTTTTTACTATTTTTTTCTACTACTTTTCAGCTGCAGTTTATGACTTTGAAAGCTGAGCAGTGTTAACAGATCATATGAAAGGTCCTGGCCTGCTCCAGTGAACAGTTGACTAGCTTAGCCTTGGCCCTTGCTGAAGACGAATGCTTACTAAATCCAGGTAGCTGAACTAAAGTCTCATTATGCAACACCAGAAATCTTGAAGAAGTTTTATATTGCAAGAAAAATATATAGAAATCAACCTCAGGTCATCAGGTGTAAAGTTTATGGACAGAAACAATATCCAAACAAATATTTAATTTATAACAGAATCCTAGTCTGAGCCTAAGTGCCAAATTGCAGTAAATTAAGCATGCCGTATCTGCTAAAAAGCAGCCCTTTAGTTGTTCTGCAAAGCAATGAAAAAGAAGAAAACTGTCGTATTAATTGTGTGCAAATGGCCATGTCTTCTGGCAGAAGCAGAATTGTCTTCATTTAACAACACCAAAATAGGCAATGTTTTCAGGCTCATATCCATGTATCCATAGCCATATCCTCTTGCTTCATTCGCTTCCAGGGAATTGGCTTTAAAACCCATGTCTCCTGCTAACTTCAAAAACTATGAAACAGCCCACACTCAATCCAGCACCAAATGCTGGTTTGGATACATAACGATATAGATCATAGAACCACAGAATGGTTTGGGTTGGAAAGGACCTTAAAGACCACCCAGTTCCAACCCCCCTGCCATGGGCAGGGACACCTCCCACTAGACCAGGTTGCACAAAGCCACATCCAACCTGGCCTTGAACACTTCCAGGGATGGGGCATCCACAGCTTCTCTGGGCAACCTGTTTCAGTGCCTCACCACCCTCATAGTAAAGAACTTCTTCCTTATATCTAATCTAAATCTACCCTCTTTTAGTTTAAAACCATCACCCCTTGTGCTATCACTACACTCCCTGATAAAGAGTCCTTCTCTAGCCTTCTTGTAGGCCCCTTTACATACTGGAAGGCCACTATAAAGTCCTTCTGGAACCTTCTCTTCTCTAGGCTGGACAACCCCATCTCTCTCAGCCTGTCATCATAAGAGAGGTGTTCCAGCCCTCTGATCATCCTCATGGCCCTTCTCTGGACTTGCTACAACAGGTCCATGTCCTTTTTATGATGGTGGGTCCCAGGGCTGAACGCAATACTCCAGGTGGGGTCTCATGAGAGCAGAATAAAGGGGGAGAACAGATAGCCATGACTGCATTATTGGGTCCATATCTATATAATTATATTTTTACTTATGTACTTCATAGAATCCCTGAGCAGAATGGCTGGATAACAGCTCACATCTGAATTTTATAGCTTTCACCCGTCTTCAGCTTACATAGAGCACCTTCAGTCCTAGCAATGGCATGGATGAAACTAGAATCACAGTTGATTTGTGTCTCTGGAGCAGCATGGAGTGGCTGGAGCATACCAATGAACTTGGCCATCAGTCTGCAAAGATGATTAGGGAGGTCCTTTCAGTATAAACAACAGTCTGCCTGTTACGGGGAATGAAACATCTAGATACTAAAATAGTTTTGAGTCACTGAATTCTGATTAAATGAATTCTCATCTTCTCCTTTCAGGTGTTTCACAATTGCAGCTGTGTGGAAGGACAAGGACATGGACTTGGCAATTCCTCTGCAGTTTTGGGACAATGCCAAAGAGAGAGCTGTACCAAAGCATTTCCCTATTTTTTAGCATTACAGACTGCATGTGCATTTATTTTAGCCTTAGGAGGCACTCCTACATACATGATTATGTTTAGGTGAAATACTTTACCTTACCTTGACCATAAAGCTTGGGGAAAGAGAAACAGAATATGGTATCTACCACTTGATTCCTATTGTGAGGAATGGCATGCTGATCAAACCGGGGCTGTGTGTCTTTCCCTGTTCTCTGAAATCTACCACTTAATTCCAGTTTAAGGCTCAGTAGATACTTTGGTGATGGAATGGGTAAGCCTTACACTGACCCTGAACAGTATATTTCACTTCCCATGACAGGGATGTGTTTAACAGAGCAATGAACTTGAAATAAGTGTGGTGCTAAGCCATGTCCAAGGTGACTATACTGCTCACATTACTCAAGAGAAAAACATTCACCTTTGTTAAGCTTTGTTGCCTCAGAATGTTTTGTTTGCTGTGAGAAGCCTGATACTCCCATTTTATGTCAAGCTGGTACAAACAGAACTATGTCAGCAGCAATCATTTTTTATTTTTATTCCTTCAATTGTAAAGCAGCACTGCTATTCTACACTCAGAAGAAAAGACAATGTTCTCTGCCTGTTGTATGAAAGTTTCTTTCCAGTCATGCTCATGGGTGAATTGCAGTCATCAGTAGTCAGTGCACATGACTAGTTAACTCTCTTTCCTAAGCTGCTGATTATTCTGCAATATTTCTCAGCGGACCCATTCTTACTCCTTACCTGGATTATGGACATGGGTAACTTTGCTGGGAAAAGTTTCCAGAATACTAATGTGTATACTGAGAAGCTGTTAAAGTTAGTGCTGAAAAGACGATATACTGATGTAGCGTAAGCTCCAGCTGCGGAAACAGGCTGGCCATAGCAAGCCCCCTGCCTGCCCCTGTGCCAGCTCAGTACCCCCTGCTGCTTTTTGTGAATTCTTCTAATTCATCTGATGGACACAGGCTCTATCTCCACTGGTAGGAATGAGGTGCTTTTATAGCCAGGTAACTCAAGTTTGTTGTCTGTCTGTAAAATGCTAGAAGCGGAGGTTGGTTTTATCTGCATGTAGCTAGCAAGGACTGCACCTTCACCACTGTGTGGTACAGCCCCTTCTAAAACAAAGGCAGCTTCATGGAGCTTAACTTCTGGATGTGAACTGCCTACTTATTGTTGATTCACTTCAATTTTCCTGTGCATCCTCTCCCAAAAGCCTTTGTAATTTGCTCTCCTTTGGTTCAAGAGCAGTTTCTGTAAATACTCCCATCTATTTCAATGGGAGTTCATCCACTGAAGTCAATAGAAGGAGACTCAACATATGATCTGTAACTTTGGTGAATGTTTTTGACTAGCGTTGAGTGAGCTACGCTAGGTAAGACACGTTACTCTTGCAGTGCAGAAGATCACAGCATGGCGATCAGTGTAGCTGTATTATTCTACGGCTTCCCAAAACATCAAAACAATGTATTTTTTTTTTCCTTTTTAGATCTGTTTCACCAGACCTGAAATCCTTTGCTGTTGGGATTGAAACTTTAGGTGGTAGAGTACTAGGTAAAACTTAATTTCCTTGTGGCATTCAAGTAGGCAGAGAGACCAAAGCTAGCCAGTGTAAAGTCCTTTATCCAAATGAGAACAAAAGAACATTCTGAAGAATTGTATCTGTAAGCAGAAAATGCATTTCAAAATGTTTGGAGGAGCTTGCTATATATTTCCTGGTGTGTAATTACATAGTATGATTATCTCTCTGGAATTTTTTCCATGCAGTGAAGGAATCAGTCAAGGAAAGGAAACAGCATTGTATATTTTTTCCCTTTCCCTTTCCCTTTCCCTTTCCTTTTCCCTTTCCCTTTCCCTTTCCCTTTCCCTTTCCCTTTCCCTCTCCCTTTCCCTCTCCCTCTCCCTTTCCCTCTCCTCTCCTCTCCTCTCCTCTCCTCTCCTCATTGTTATTTATTTATTTTTTTTGGACACATCTGCCTGAGCATGATTAGTCCAGATATCCTTAACATCCATGCTCCCTTTGGTTGTTACAGCTACCACGTACTCTATTATTTTCTTTTTTATGTTTAGCTACATTAAATAATCATTGCAGTCCTTCGTCATGTAGTCTGCCCTGCCTCTGGCAAACCTTGCCTTATCTTCACTTTCCTGATGACTTCTGAAATCTTCCCCATGCAGACAAATGCAAGTAGTCATTTGGATCTCTCTCCTAATCTCCATGTTTTAGCCAAATGCTGCAGAGAATCAATCTTACATTTTATGAAAAAATTTTCATAACAAATTCGCGTTATACATGAAAGCTTGCTGATTATATTAGAGCATTATAACTGTCTAAAAGGGTTATTTCAGTACTATTTAAGTAACACACTTACTACATACTTGGTTTTGATCAAGAGTGTAATTTGAGCCCTTTGCACCAAGCTAATGATTTTTTACTTGCAAACTGCTGTATAATACCTGAATAGATACAGTACTGTACATAGATATTAATACATCATGACATGTAATTCCATACCAGGGACTGAAATTTTGGTTGTATTATTTCTTTAAACAACAGAAGTTATAATTCTAATAAGAATGTCGTTAAAGTGGAATTACTAACATTTGCCCCCCTGTATTTAATCTTCCATCTGTTCAACCCACCCTTTAGGTATTTTCTAAAAAAATTTCACAAGTCTTTTGATCTCAAAGTCAGTGCAGGATTTTTAGTCCCACTTTATTCAGCCATAATTCAGAAACCCTGAGACTCATTTCCTCATTTTTTTTTTTTTTTTTTTACCGTGACATTAGACTCTGAGATCTGCATGTCTGAGATCTTGTAATAAGAATTTTCTTTGCAGGAGGACTCCCAGCTCCTATTTATTTTGGTGCCTTGATAGATGAGACCTGCTTGAAGTGGGGGACAAAAAGCTGTGGGGGATCTGGGTCTTGCCGAGTGTATGACACGAAAGCATTCAGGTAAGCTAAAATCTTCAGTAAGGGGTTGGGAATTTGGCTTCTGAGGTGGCTTTGACCACCAAAGACCAAAGAATATTTTGCCCATGAGAATTGTCAATAAACAGATTAGGATACCAAAACACCAAAACTCTGTATTTTGACTAATCCTCAATAGATCAAATAAGCCACATACTTGTGATCAAATTTGACATATGGCATTGCTGTGTACTCCCCTACATCACTGGAATTAGTTCTTTTAATGGAGCCTTAGTGCACTGAATAATTCTGAAATGCTTTGGCCTTGTGGGAGACCAAATAACTGTAGAGTAAGTATAGTACTGAGGATGGTCTTCTTCATCCCTCATTTCTCTGTTTCCTAATATATAAGATACCTCACAAAATCCACTTGGAGAGGAGACCCAAACAGCTGCTGCATCCAGGAGTGCTGTGTGCTTCCCCTCAGGGCTGGAGGAAGGCTGGGACAGCAGGCAAAGCCCCAGCCTGCACAGTTCCTCCTGTCCCTATCCTAAAATGTAACCATCTGCTGAATGGGAGAACTCTTCAGACAGGAAGCATTTCTGCTAGGAGTATAGGACCAAATTAGGGCCTGCCTGGGGCTGAAAATCATGAGACTGTTTGCTTTTTGTCTGTTATTTCCCAAAATGTGGAAAGATATCTGGCTGAGAGTGAATGGTTTTGCCTAAGTGTGTTTGGTATCTTATTTTTTTCCACTCAGAAGTGGCAAGCATTCTTAACATAAATGTCACTTTTTTCTTTTTTTTTTAGAAATGTCTATCTTGGCCTCATTGCCGGACTACGAGCAGGATGCTCTCTCTTATACATAGTGCTCTTTGTTTTAATAATGAGACGCTTCAAACCAGATGGCAAAGAGATGACAGATATTAAAAATGCAGAAAGACCAACCAGCAAAGAAACAGCTACAGTGAACAAAAAAGAAACTCTTCCTGGTGCAAGAACTTCAGAGGACAGTGAAGAAACTTGTATGTGAAAAAGAAACAAGGTCTCTCCCTAACTCTGCCTATGCTTCAGTTTTTCTAAGCACAACAGGGGTCTAATTACTGACTTCATCAGCTGGTTTACATTTGGAGGTTCAAAAAATATCTTTAAATCTTTGACTTTTAAGTTGATTTACTTTAGCTTCTTATTCTCCTCATTGAAAACAATAGAGCGAAAAGGTTTCCAAAATCTGGAGGAACTCTGCCAACCTTGTGCTCCCAGTCCTTTTCTAGATTGCCTGTAGGATTGACCAAATTTTTTCAAGTGTCATAATTTTGATTATAATTGAAAAATTGAAAAGAAGAAATCCTCAATAAGCTTATTTTGCATTTTTTTTACCATCTTTATTTCAAGTCCTATTGCTCTGCACTCAGTCCTTCAGCTCCCAATGGCTAATCAAGTTACACTTGATCAGTTGTTCTGATAGCCTTTGCTGCGCGGTTCATGACTAGAGATCCTTGTTACAGACTTGGTCTCATGGCCCATGCTCAGGTGAGAGCCCCAGGGCTGCCAGTGAGCGTCTGAACAAGAACTGCACAAAGACTCTGGGGTTTGGCTTGAGCACATTAAACAATCAGAATGGATTGCAAGCAAAAGAAAGTAGTGCATTAACTTTGCAGTACATCTCAGTGTTGAGTTTGAGTAAACTTACTCTGAACTGATGCAATAAATTGATAGGTGTTGAAGTTAAGTTTCTTTGATTTTTTTTGTTTGTTTGTTTGTTTGTGAGTGTGTTTGCATTTAAGGGTATTTTTATCCCAATGGCCACTGCATTTATACCACATGTATATAGATTTCCTTCCTTGTTTAAGGAACTGCCAGCTAGCCTTGAAATACAGTGCTGAAAGATTGCAAGTTCACAGCTTTCCATGGGCAGACTAGTCCAGAGAGAATCGGTAACAAAGGATGCTTCCAACAGCAATTACTGTAAAAAACAGTGTCTAAAAAATACTTTGTGATATTTCGTTAGAAGTCCTCATGGCGTAGCTTCACAATGGGAGCAAATATACCTTAGTAAGAATACTGCAGGTTTTGTCTCCAACATCACAGCCATTTTGGTTTCTTTTCTGAAGGGTATATCTCTGCTCCCCGAAGTCCTGTGTGCAAGCCTAAAACTAGGAAACAAGCTTTCTTTCCTAATCTTCATCTTCCTTGGGCATGGAAGGAAGCACTGCACTAATATAAAGAAACTCTCCCACCCCCTATTTGAGAAAACAACAGAGCAGAGGACCGAAGAAAGGATCTCTCCATATGAAATGTTCTTCTCATCTTCTAATCTTCTACCACCAGCCAATATAAGTGCATGTATGGGAATGAGGGAAGAGTTGATGTGGTGCTCACTGAAAGCAAGTTCTTCAGATCCTGGCCTTTGGGATGAAGTCATAGGCATTTCATTGCTTAAAGACAATGGCCAGCATATTCAGATATTGTGTCTTTTATAATCAGAACTCTGATTACAAACTGCCAACAGAAATGGGGAAGCAGCGTGTGTCACAAGGGAACAGGAATGAAAGCTTTTCTAGTAGAGATGATGTCAACGCTGTGTCTAGGTCTGGAAATAATTAAAGAAAAATCTAAGTTCCAGAAACCCCAGGAATTCTACATAGAGAAAATAATGGTGTGTCTCTCTCCTTCTGCAAACAATGTTTTAACATCGAACAAATATATTGGCAGTTCTAGAAATACTCCTGATCTGCACTGGGCATATAGATTCAGTCAGGTGACTCATACTAACATCATCTCCCTTTTGTTGTTTGGATATTTATTTCTGTACACTTTTTTTATATTACAGTTTTTTTGATGAAAGCATCTTTTGCACCTATTGCTTGATTTTCCCAGGAGGAAATGTTTTAGCAAGGGTGCGTTGATAATTGATGTCAGACTAGAAATGAAATTCTGGCCAGATCTGATGATTCATGTCCAGATATTTACCCCAGCTGCAACTTGATGCAGCGAGCTTTTTCAGATAAATAAGACTTAACATCATTCCTCATAACAAATCAATAATAGCAAAAACACTACCACTAGTAGTATTAAATGAGCCTCTGGCTCAGTATACTCCCAACTCTAAGGCTATATCACTTGCCTACATTTCCAACATGCATTGTTTTTTATGTGCCACTCTAATCGCTTTAGTGGAGAGCAGGTAGAATTTTCTTCAGGGGAAGATTTGTTCTTCAACATGCAATTAGCATAGATATATAAAAATGAAATAGGTGGTCAATTGAGTAGCTTTTTCTACAAGTTTTTCTTCCACTTGCCTCTCACATTTGGGAAGAAATAAGGACATTCTCCTTTTTAAGTCTTCCTGCTCCAAAGGCAAGGTTTCACCAAATGGAGAGGTGGAGAGGCCCTCTGGATCCTGTTGAGAGGCATGGTTTGAGTGCAAAGCCACATTGCTGATGCTAGGATCAAAACTGATATCTTTGTACTGTTTGATAGGGCAACATGTAGTCATGTCAGCATGCTCAGAGCTCACTCTTACATCTCTGAGCTCCATCACTGAGAAGATCTAACCCCGTTTCCCTCACTGGGTCACTTTGCTCAGTCATCTTTTGTCTTGTGGGAAGAGACTTTGCAAATAGAGTATACATCGACAGAGTACAAAGCAGCTGTGTACTCTCTGATGCAGCTGGTAGCTAGTAAGGAGTCAGCTACTGCTGGGCTGCCTGTTGGTAGCATCATCACTGTCTCCCTGTTAGATCTCTGTTGGCTGTCCATCACATAGTGGGGAATCAACCTCTGTCATGCCAAGAAATGGGCTGGTCCTTCATTTTGCTGAACTGCCATCTTTTGATTTTCACCATTTTTCTTTTTTTTTTTTTTTTTATACCTACTCACATCAGCATTTCTCCTCTTAAATCCCTGACCCTATAGCTATCATTGGGTCAGCAGTTACAGTTCTCATTGTGTGTTCCCGTTTCTTATTTTAGACAGGTTAATTTCACAGTCTTCTTCAAAGCTCAACTACAGGCTTTTTTTTTTTTTTCTCCCAAGGTCACACAGCCATGCTGCAGCAAAACTTGGCCCTGGATCACAGTCATCTGAAGCCTGAGGCTCAGGTTTTCAAATCACTGACCTTAACCTCAAATGGCATCTTCAAAAAACTGACACTGCAGGCAAGCCTAAGAGAGGGGGAGGGTGGACCTTTTGCCTGTGACATAGTAAAAACACTTAACACGAAGTATAGGAATAGTCCCATTAAATTGAGCAGAAATTACTCCAGTCCTGCACATGGGAGCTTGAGCCATGAAGACCAGTTCCTCTCCTCATTGTAACACTCAGCTCATGGGTACCTTTCCCCTGCTGTATGTCCCAGCCTTGAGTTGAACATTTATGACAGACATATGAAGAATTAAACACCTGAAGTGGACTTATTGAAAACTCTGCACACAAAGTGAGGGACTTCACTGACTATTCAGTAGGAAAAGCCAAGAAAGAGGCACGGCTGAAGCTTTTTTTCTGAGGTCAAGCCTTTATTGTCTGCCAGGTGCCTAACCCCGTTTGAACATGCCCACAATGTCTGAAGGAGCTGTTACAGATATGACTGTGGATACATCCTCAAAGCTGTCCCTAGCTGAAGGTCACTGAGCTGGGTGGATGTGCCTCCATGTGGCCTGGTATACTCATCTCTTTGTGGCTGAATGCCCTCAAGCTTGGTCAGATGTGGTTTCATGCCACGTAAGTCTCTTCTCAATAGATTATTTTGTTAAAGACTGATTGATGGCTGCACAAGTTACCTTCCTTGCTGACAAACTCTCCCTAGTGTTCTCCAGGAAAAAAGAGGAACCATTGTACTTTAAGGTGGTAAAATAAATTGTTAAACAGGAAAGCAATGCTGAAGGCATTTAAATTTACAGCTACACCCAGTCAGGCATGCTTTTGAATAAATACCACAAATGATGTAGTTTAGGGACCATTACAGGCAGCTAGATGGGCCACGTATCATGGTAGTTCTAGTGAAATCAGTGAGGAAATAGCCAAGCCAGTAAATTTTTATCAGACTGTGGAAGGTTTAAGGGCATGAGCCTTGAGTTTACCCAACTCTTGTTTGAGTTGATCATAAAGCCCTTTACTGGCATTATCAAGGTCCTTCTGTTAGAATAACTATGAAGATAGAGCCTTATCCCAGAAGACAGCACAGTTGTTATTTGGCATTTCCTTACTTTCAGTTATATAATCAAGCAGACATAATGACCTATGACTACTTGTTTTTATGATATTTTTTAGTTATTTATCAAAGAGAAAGAAAGAAAGAAAGAAAAAAACACACACAACAAACTAGCAGCCCTAAACCCACACTTTTCTGTATGAATTAGGATCATGTACCATAGAAAGACCAAACACTCCTATGGGTTTTGTGTTCCCGTTTTCAACAAGGCCTGTCTAGCCTGGCACAAAAATAAATTCGGACTAGAGTACTACCTGTCATAGAATAAACAGAAAATAGTTCAAGCTGTCAAATTAAATTTAAAACATTTCAAATATTAAAAAAAAATAGCAGAAAAGTAACATTAGATTTAGTCTACCATTTTTTCACTGTGGAATATATTGCCATTTTGCCTACTTTTAGTTTGGAATATGGGCAAAGTTTTTTCTGGCTGAAACTGTTAATACAGGTCTGAATCACACGTTATTTTCTCCAGTGTTACATATATATCTTACTTCCTAATTAATTCATACTTTTATTCTGCGCTACTAAAGTATAATTCAACCACAGTTCAAGTCAGCCAAGAAGAAAAAACGAACAACAAAGTCTTGATACAGATGCACCTGAATTTTGAGGCTGAGCAGGCTCCTTCATGAGACCCCTCTGCTCCAACATTAAAGCGGTCTGTAAGGCCAGAGAGGTTGCCTTTTAGAGAAGGTAAGTGATTCTTTTGTGTATGGCCATGGATGTGGTGGGAGAAGAGTGGCCATGGTAGGAATGGGAGAAAGAAAATATACAAGTATGATGTGTGTGTCCTAAGAAGGTGTTTGTCCATCTGTTTGACCAGATCTACATTATGGTCTGGCTGGATCCTTGAGCCTGAGTCCTGCCTAATGCACCAGCAGCGCCCTCCAGGATGCAGGGACCCTTAGCTTAGGTCTAAAAACCTCATGTCACTGTCTCTGGTTAAGAAAATCAGGACATGGTTCCTCTCTTGTGCAGCTAGGACTCTTTTAAGGATAAAGCAAAACCCAGGCATGGCATACATGGCATGACCAGGTGCAGCACAGTGGAGTTATTGTGCAGGTTGTACACACAGTGAATTTGGTCTCCTCTGAGACCACCGTGGTCTGACTGCACTTAGGGACATGTCCCTCCTCCATGGGCTGAGCTGCTCACAGCTGGGGTGGACTTCCACAAGCATAGGTGGAGTGAAGAAATACTGGAAAGACTGGAAAGCCTGTGAGGTTGAATCTGAGGGTTAGGAGCTTCCTATACAGCCACCCACCTGTACCTGTGCCCACTGCTGGGACAGTTCGTGCCTGAGCCACCTGTTGAACACAGCAACTTAAGTCACCACAGAGCAGAAGAGAAAACAAGTGCTCGCCCCACCAACGCTCATCCCAGCTACCACAGGGAGTCCAAGCAGTCAGCCCCAGCTGCTTCCCGGTCTTCGGCTGCTGCCTCCCAGCTGGGATGCATGCACAGGCTTGCAGTCATCCATGTGAAACAGTTGGACACCAGGAGGTTTGTCCAGGCAAAGCCCTGGCTCAGGCAGAGGCCAGACAGGCTTTTTGTGTGTCTCTGGCATATAGCCTGGTGGTTGTGGTATAGGACTGGAACCGGAAAACCTGGAATTGGTTTTCAATTGGACTGAAGCACTGTTTTTCACCTAGGTCTTCTAAACATGCTGTAATGTGATTATTACATTTAGTGAAAAATGAAGCAATAGGTATGAGTGATCAAGATTAACAGGAAGCAATAGATTTCAGTAGATCAGTGGAACAAAATTAAGAGAGGTCTTACAGAAATTGTTATAAAAAATACAGATGAACCCAAAGTATTCTAGTGGAAACCCAGAGATTTGGTCAGAATAAAACTTACGTAATGCAGGGAATCTGAGAAGTATTTCTAGAACTATTGTAACAGTTTTGCATCTTAAACAAGAGACATTCTGAGTCAGTGACTGTCATATCTAAATAATTCATCTCTTCAGCTGTGTTACACTATAAGAGCATTTATATAAAAATGCAACATTTTCTTCTCCTCTAAAGTCACCAGGTAAGAAATCATCAAAAGAGTTTCATGTTTCTCAATAGGACATACTGCTGCAGAAATGAATGAGTGTTTTTCCTGTTAAGTGCAAAAATAATAAATGGCTTTATCTCATTTGAGTGTATATTTACTGTGTTATCATCTCATTGATGGGATGCTGATGCTGTATATTAGCTCATATCTCCAAAATTAGTATTATACCAGGTCTCAGATTGGATTTCTTATACGTCTAGTGAATTCTGCCACTCCCATAGCTCAGAAAACATTTCCAGAGGAAAGGTATTAATGCAGACTCAGATGATACCTGAAGGCGCCCTCCAAGAATACCCCACTTCTAGGTGCCTCGATGCACCCTCAGATATGGTTGTTGAGCTGCCCTATGGAGGGGCCATATGCAGTCTTTTGGCAGAGAGCCCCAGCTAGTTCCTTGTGGCCACTGTGCTCCGACTCAGGTTGTGTCCCCGATAACAGAAGTGGGTTGCTAGTTTGGCTCACTTACACAGAGAGGTTGCTGCCTGTTGTCCCTGTGCAAGGTGGCCCTACATGGGCTGCTGACTCATACTTAGCTGTGGGCAAACACAGTTCTGCCAGCTGTGCTGCTGAGGTGGCCGGTCCTCTTCCCCACATCCTGTGGGCTGCTCCTGGCAGCGCAGCAGCCTCCCTTCCACCGCTGTGAGTCATGATTTGAGCTGGTTATATCTGTGTGTCCCTTCGGAGCATAGGCTCAGGGTGAGCCAGTGCCAGCTCTGCTGGAATTCCCCTACCAAGAGAGACAGAGAGCCTTGGTCTATCCTCAGGCTAGAACAAGGACAATACATATGTATTGTCATAGAGTTTGTGCTCAAGTCCTGACCTGACCTGGCAAGACCAAGGGAACCTGAAATATTACTCCAGTACTAATAACAAGTTATAGCAATAAAAATGATGAAGTGATCTGAAATACCTGAGAGGTCCTAATGGGTTTTATGTATCAATTACTTCAACTTTTCTTTTAAAGCTGCAGGTGCATGGGTGAGACAATCATCATAAATGTAACAGATAAACTTCTATACAGATTTTTATTCTTCATAGGCAGCAGAAGGTATGAATCATACAAGATTATCATAACCAATTATAATATTATATCAGTTGGAGAATGGCTCTTTGGGATACCTGGCTTGGAAAGAGGAACACGTCAGCACATGAATAAAATTGCAAGTGAAGTGAAGAATTGATTAAATATAGCTTTAGGAGACTGTGAAGACATATCCTATCAATTCCTAAAAACATTGATCTGCATATTCAAAACATGATAATGGATTTAGTGAAAGGGTTCCATTTTTGGGTGCCTTATTTTAGGTAACATAAACAATATTGAGTTTAAAGGTGTTAGCGATCAAAAAAAAAAAAAAAAAATCAAGTGCTGAGCACCCTGAACAACATGTTACTTAAAAATAAAACAAAATCAGGAAATCTCAAAATGTTTAACTTATAATTTTTAAGAATTTTTAAGTGTCATTCAGTGCCAATCACTAAACAGGTTCTACCTCTTTGAAGATAATGAGTGTTTACCAATTTATGAATGAAGAACATAACATTCTATTTTTTGGAGGTATGTCTTTTTAGAATAGAAATTATTTTCTGAAGCACTTCCTTTCTTATACGTATACTTTGATCTAAGTCATTCAAATGGAATTTTTTAAAGCACTTACATGGTCCTCAGTTTAATTTCTGAAAGTGAGTTAGGCTTTTTGGAACTTCAATTCATTGAATGTTATAAAATAATCCGAAAGAGAAAAATATTGGTTTAGAAGTTTGGCTTATAAATTTGGTTCATAAGCACTTATAAGCACTTTGGAAAATGCTCTTTTATCTGTGATTCTTAAGCTTGCATTTTCTGAACGAAGAAATAAGACTATAAGAGAGCAGGCAACTGAACGCAGGTGTCCCAAATCCCAGAGCAGGCTGTTCAGCTTTAGTATATCAAAAAATGGTTACCTTGGTTTCATGCACAAGGACAACAGATCCTCTACTGAAGTTTGGGAAGATAAAGAACATTCCTTTTCATATCAGATCATTCGAATGTTTGTGTGTAATATAATAGCTGTTTACACTTCAGTTTTCCTCCAATTCTCCTCAGACTACATAGCATTGATGAAAGCTGATCAAAGATCTGAAGATATTCATGGAAACAGGAGTGGATTTCCATTTGTTTTCTGTAGAAGTCACCATCTGAGAGAAAAACTGAAGATCAGGAAAGGAACAAAAGTAACTAGTGCTGCTCATTGAGCTCTCAGAGCAGAAGATATTTTACAGCAACTTGGCAAGAGAGAATAATGTCTGCAAGTGGGAGAGTAACTCCTTTAACACGATTGTCTCCTTCAAATAGAAATTGCACAGTGCAGTAATTCACTCCTGCACCAAAACAAACCCTCCGAGTCCTGCATACAGTGCCTACCCAGAGGTTGCCTTTTCGGATCAACTGGGCCACATGGTTTGCAGATTTTCTTTGTTATTGTCAGAAATTGGACCAGACGATTTACTCTGGTTACTGTAATCAATCCTGTTTCTTGTAGCGTTTCTTGAGCGTATAAACAGGAGGGGGAACGCGTGTTCACACACGTTGATAGTGATAGGACAAGGGGAAATGGTTACAAACTAAGACAGGGGAGATTTAGGTTGGATATTAGGAGGAAGTTTTTCACTCAGAGGGTGGTGAGGCACTGGAACAGGTTGCCCAGAGAGGTTGTGGATGCCCCATCCCTGGAGGCATTCAAGGCCAGGCTGGATGTGGCGCTGGGCAGCCTGCTCTAGTAGTTGGCAACCCTGCCCAGAGCAGGGGGGTTGAAACTAGATGATCTTTAAGGTCCTTTTCAACCTATGCCGTTCTATGATTCTATGATTCTATGATTGTATTCCAATCTATTTTCTTTTTTTACCTCTTAATTCAAATTACAAAATAACCTTTAACAGCAGCTGTCTTGCAAAGACTTCCCACATCTACTCTCTGCACTGTATTGTCATAACTTTTTTCAACAAATTTGTTTGAGGAGATAAAGTAGGTAATACCTTTTTTTTTTTT
>VXAA01001709.1:695972-726096 GCA_013399115.1 Anseranas semipalmata
TTTGATAAATTTACATTCTGATCTTGAATGTTTGCCTATCCACCCATCCATAAGTACCTGCTGCTAAGGCAGTTTTGTTTTTCAGTCTTACATTTGATGAAAACTTCAGCCCTAGTGAAGCTTTTTAGGAACAACAGGACTCTACCTGCTCAATGAGTTGGCTGCTGTTGCTTTCCAATGAAATGTAAGTTGGCATTTATTGTAAGTCAAAATTGATTGTAAGCTAGCAAAGTGCATCCCTCATTAAGTAGAGTCATCAATATAAAGACAATGACAGCTCGCCCAATGACAGGTCTTCTAATCCTGCTAATGTTTGAATTGCCTTAAGGACTAGCTGAAATGTGATGGTGGCATGATCATATCACCTGTCACAGGCCAGGGCCTGAATTTGCACAGAAATCAAAGGTTGGAATAAGGGCAGTTACAAGACCTGGAAGGCAAAAGCATTTCTTACTCTCCATAATGCTTCTTCTCAACCAATTCAATGCATTCCTGAAGTCAATGAAAACAACAAACAACTTTAAGTTCCATGTATTCAAATGAGGATTAAAAAAAGACTAGTGGGCTGAAATTAATGATGATTCATAAATGAGTCAGCTATTGAACTCTCTTTCAAAATCTGTTTTCAAGAAGAAAAAAAAATAGTATGAATAATTGGAACCTAAGGAGCTTTTGCACGTAAATACTTGCAGGTACTTAGTGGATGGAAGTAAGGAATTCCAGAAAGTGTGCAAGAGAAGGAGCACAGAGAAAACTAGCTAGTGCTATTACTGACCACTAGCAAGTATCTTTGAAAAATAATAGTAACTGCTAAGATATCAGATAAATGTAGCAAAGAATTTGACATTCCCTTTTTGAAAGACTCGAAAGACCCTACTTCATATGAGACATTTGTCCTTGAAGTGAGTAGAACATATCAGTGGTCCATCCCTGGTCAGGTCTGTGACCCTAATCCAACAGGGCACTCGCTGCAGACATGCACAGTCCCGTAGAGTGTCCTTTGTGTTTTCACAGTAGTCCAGAATATTTCACACTGGTACATTAAATTAATGGAATTTTTTAAAGTCCAAGAATTTTAATAGAAATGACAATTCATAAGCTTAAAATTAAAATCACCTTCTGATGTTATGCTGCTTTGGATAAAATGCATGACAGCCATTTTACCAAGAAAGCCATTTTATAAATTCTTAGATAAAATAAAAGGGCTGGTCTTTAACATTGTTTCAGCTGAACACTAATGAGCCCACTTGTCAACTTGGTCAAGTAAGTGAAGTTATTCACCATTGAAGGAGTTGCCTCAGTAGATAATCTGTCACCAAGAAAAAATGACACCATATGCTCTGTCTTTGTGTTGTGTTGTATGTCTATGTGGTGTATTTTATTGCATGTAGATCCTGACTCAGGATAAAACTAGGTTAACATCCATGAGGTAGTATCAACTACATAAAAGTTGAATGAACCTTTTTCACGTTTTGTGTTGATTCCGACAAAAAACTCATTGCACCACACACAGCTTTCAAAAAAACATCCCTTTTATGTGTTTCAGATATGTCTTGAAGTATAGACACTTAAAAGCATATTAAGTAAAGCATGATTAGCACCCAGAGCATTTCTGTATTGGTTTTGTACATCAGGTATTTTTTATTAAGTGGGAAAGATTCAATGTAGTTATGTTCCTGTGCACTAATAGGAAAGACAAAAATAATTCCCTGGCCTGCTTTAGGCATAGAAGGTAGCAAGATAGGAAAAGGCTTTTCTTCTTTTTGTATTTTTTGTCTCTCACCCATGGTACATAGCATTGAACACACAGTAAACTTATTTTGCAGTCTATAGTATGTCAGCTTTGTTGCATTTTTTCTTAGATGGGGGATCATTTCTTAAAGTTTTCATCTTTTGTTGTTGTTGTTGTTGTTGCTGCTGCTCTCTCCCAGAGCTCATAATCCAAATGCTTTCTTCTTTTTCTTTGTTTGCACCCATTCTACCCTGGAAGAGCACTAATTTTTTTTCTCCCTTTTCATGCTTTTACATGAAACTCAGAGCTTAATGCAAGTTTGCAAGAAACATGTTGCTGATAAGCTCTTGGTTCTGGAAATTCAGAGAGGTATCTGTTCCACAGCTACCTGTACTGCCGATGAGTTCGTCTCTGCAGGGGTCTCACCTGGCCTGGCTTGGGCCGAATCAGCAATGCAGAGAGGGGCCAGGTTTATTCATGTTTAAGGGTGAAATATAGATGAAACCTTTTTTTCTTACACTGTATGACGAGAAAGACCCACTTATCAAAAACAAACAAACAAACAACAACAACAACAAAAACAACATCACAAACAAACCCATCCCAAGCTCTCCCCGCAACCTCCAACTGCTACAACAACTTCCAGCTTTGTCAGTTGTAAACTTTGCCTCTCTGGGTTTAGAGGTATTGCTCCTGGTGTTCAAAAACCTCACTACTTAAAGGGAGACACTGGAAAGAAACAAAATGAACTTTCTGAAGAGCTAAGAGTAGTGGATAAAAGAACAGATAAAAGAAAATAAAAGATAAATAGACTTTTATCCACAGTAGTGGATAAAAGAATAGACATGGGCATTTCATTTTGCTTAGTCAATGTGTAAAAATTGTGGCTGCAGTGACAGATATTGCTGAAACACATTCATGCACATCTTTCCGCTGAGTGATTGTTCTCTCCTCAAAAAAAAAAAAAAAAAAAAAAAAAGAAAAAAGTGTCTAGGTTTTCCTCCCAGAACTGTAAGGATGCTCAAAATTATGTCTCTAGTCTTCTTCAAATCTCTCCTGAACATGCTTAGCAGCAGGCACCATGATTTCTTGCTGATTTCCTGCTTGGCAGTATATATCTTGCCCTACCTCAAATACAGGCACCTCGCAGCAGAGATTGCCATTTTGTGTGTGTTTACATGTGCATGTGTATGAACACCCGCATACATGTGTATACATTGCTTCTCATGCACCAAGGGCTCTCAGGACACAAAGTAGTACAAGAATTAGAGTTGTACCATGAGATAGAAGAGCATGAATTGCTCTGCTTCCACCATAGGTCCATGGTCTGCTTTTGCATTTTTTTAATCATGAAGGGAAGAACACCATTTTTTCAAGGCTGGCAGCTATACAAAGTGTTGCTGTCTCTGCCTCTGTGTCTCTCTCACTTGCAGGTGCTCAGCTGCTGTGGCACACGGGGGCAGCTTGGCTTTGCAACCTGTCTTTAGCTGGAACCATTTTTTTCCCCAAGAAATGGGAAAAAATGCTCAATAAGCAGGTTATGACCTTCTTGTGCCAGCCTTTGTTTCTGGCACAAAAGGCCAGTTTATTGACACCTCCTTGACCTCACCAGCCTGGAGTAATAGCTTCCTAAATCTGCTGCAGACCATAACCCTTTCTTCTGGCATTGATGATGCCTTATGCATAATTCTCATAATCTGCCATCTGGAATTAGCTGTTGTTTTCAGTTCAAACTGGTATACTCATTCATATAAAATATGTTTTCAAAGTTTACAGATTTTGGATTAAAAATATCTCACCCAAAACTCTGGCTAGAGTCACCACTAGAAAATATATACGTGCCAAGACATGTAAATAAAACATCATCTAGACAAAGCAGCTGAAAGACAAGCAGAACTAGACAGCTGCATTCACTTTCCCTGCCAAAACTCACTCCTGATTTCAACAACTAGATAAGGTGCTCACTTAGGTCCCACAGGTCATTCTTATGGCTTTATCTGGATATACTAAACAGTTGCAAATGCGATTTGTCCAAAAGTTTTGCTAGATGATGAATGACTGCCTCCAGTAAGTATCACTTCATTTAGAAAAAAAAGTCTTATTCTTTTCCCTTTAGCTGTTACAGTCACTGCTAAGTGACTGTCATGACAGACACCTCAGAACAACTCAGCATTTTGCTTAGAATACTTTTCTTTCCCTTTTTTTTTTTTATCTAACGTCTTTTAACCATACTCCACTGAACATCGAGCATCTATTTTAAAGTATCAACCAGAGAATTCAATCACTGTTGTTAAATGGTACACAAGTACACATCTTTTTATTTAAAGTAACAACTGTTGTCTAGCTCTCAGTGACGCAAATAGAATGAACTCAAACCAAGAAATATACAAAAGCAACTTTGAAAATATGAGCTAAAGGCTTGGGCTGAAAAAGTTTTAAGGTGCATGAAAATACAGATGAGTTTTGCCTGTCTGTTGATGAACTTCTCCCAAAACAGTAAAGACTGAACATGACAAATAGATTATTTGCGGTAGTCATAGGTGTAACGTTATTGTTTGAGTGTCCTCTGCTGGACAGTATGTGGCATAGCAATAAAGCTACTAGCATACATTGGATGAATTTTGCGTAAAGACATCACTACAAAATTCAGAATAGTTCTTATGTTTCATACTCGCTTAACTAAAAAAAATTAGTTTTTAATAAAATGTTACTACTTTGAGATTTTTAAAAATAATTATTTACTCTAAGGCATAAAATGTTCAGCTGAATTAAGATAAAAATGCTTCCCAGAAAAATACCGCTTTTGTCAATTTTGCAGCGGCAAGTTGTTGCAATGACTCACTTAGATAAGCTGGAAGCATTTTGCTCAAAGCCTTTGTTTTTGTTTTGAATTCTGATTGAATTTGATGAAAACAAAATGCTGCTGTAAGACTTGAGCTTATCAAGCTGACATCACTCCACCGCACGGATCTGTGTACAGGATAAGCATCATATTTTTGGGAGCTTTTGTGGTTGTTCTGCCAGCAGTCATCTTTGAACCCATTAAAAGTTGTAGACTAGCTCTGTTGAAAATGCTAAGGGAGATTTTTCTTCATCTTTTCAGAACTTGGTTCCGTTTATGCAATTTGTTCTCTCTGTTATTTGTAGCCAGGTACACGTAAGGTAATTGCATACTTGTATGTAAGCTTTTCTTATTATAGATCACAGGTTTACTACTGGTTTGCCTTTCTGAACTTTCTAAATAATTATTTGGTTATTCATGACATTGTCAAAGCTGTTTTTAAAGGAAACTGTCCTGCTTCATGTGACACTGTTCTAGATGGCTTTCTAAATACATGATTCCTTCTCTGCATCAGGAGAACCTGCCAAATTTTCTTGGCTCTTGCAATTATCTTCTTTATTCATGGGAACATCTTCTTTTCCTCCATTCTCTGTAGGTCTGGAGTTCTTGTTTTGAAAGTGTTTCTTCAAAAGTATAAAGAAAAGGATTGCAAGCAAGTAGGAAGGACCTCTCAACAATGCTGATAAGCCAAGGTAGACATACCTGTGGGATAGAGCATAAAAGGCAGGGCCAGGCATTTATTTTTTCAAAGAAATGGAAGAAAATCACTTCTAAAGGCTTTTAAGGATCACATATATACCAAAACCACAAAATAGCTCAGGAGAAAACAATTCTAAAACTCACTCTTTGTGAATGGCACCACAAACTGGACATTTTGGCTAGTAAAAGCATCTGTTAAAGAATTTATAATATTCTATTTGCTTATGAAAATAGTCGAGGAGGTAAATTTGTGTGCCTTTCCTCTCACTGGTAAATCATATAGCCCTAGCTTTTTTAAATTGACTCAAAAGATATTAGAATAGGTATTTCATTCCAAAAAGTCCCTGTCATTGATATTAAAGGATTTTTGCACAATACAAAAACTGAACAAAAAGAAAAGTGTTAAAGACTTGATCCTAAAATTTCTCAATTTCAGGAATTCTGGGATGACCTAGATCTGAATCCAGAGTATCTGAACATAATGTTTGATCAGTGGCTTCATACATTACAGTATGACAGGCCAAGGAGTGCCTGCCAGTATAGAGGAAATGCATGAGACTTTTGGTGCTCTACTTTGCCTTACCTGTATGCATCGGAGTCGTATAACCTGCAAGCCCCTCGCTGCCCACAGCTTCTGCTTCCCCATTTCAAACATGTTTTGTCAATCAGTGCACCAAAATAAACCGGTGCAGGAATCCCAGCTGCAAGGGAACAAGCAAAAATGTCTCAAGATATCACAGGAAAGACATCTTTTTCGAAGTCAGCATTATGTTTTCTTAGTAGCAAGTCATCTGCTGCAATAGTGGCAATAGGTGGATTGGACTGTGGGGAGCTTTTCCTTTCCTTTATCAGAACAACTTTAAGCTGTGACACCCTCTCTGTGCCATAGGGATCATCAGTCCCCAGGGAATGTGGTCTGATGGTGGAGGTTTGGCCAGGCTTGTAGTTATGTACATTGCTTCTTCCATCATGGTGGTTTCTTGAGCGTAGCATCCAGTGCATGCTAAGCTGATGCAGGGGAGAGCTGGACTGATTGTGTGTTTGCAGCACTGAACTGATGCAGAGTTCCCAGTTCTACACACAGCCTAAATTAACCATGCTGGCTCTTCACTTCATCTCTGTCTGATAGCAGCTCGTAGTCCCTTCTGTCTGAAGGGACATCACCAAGTATGACTTGAGGTACTATATATGTTTTTCAAAAATGTCTATGAGGGTAGAGTAACTGAAATCCTTAGTGTGACCTGGATAGATATGAGCTTATGCTTTACTGCAAAAGATGGCAGACATGGGACAACATCCTACCCTTGCTGAAGCAAAGGCAGTTATTAACGTCAGAGAAATACAGGCTTCAACACGCACAGGACCAAGTTTCACATTACCTTTGCTCCTATGTGGGCATCCTGTATTCTTATATAGGAAATAATTTATTTTGTAGTAACAGGTATATTCTCAGCCCATTGTATGTTAGGGCTCTTGTGAGAGTGTGAACTCAATAAGCTATCTATAGAGGCCTGTAAATTATAATCATCAGGGCTGTAGGCAGGGTATGATGGGAGAAATGCTGTTTTGGGATGTTCCTTAGAGAAAGAAGAGGGGAGCACATCAGACCTGATCTCCAAGTCACTGAAGAGAAATGCCAGCTTTCATGAATCGGTGACTGTGGCTCTTCACCGTCTTACAGTGGAAGAAGCACACTTTCTCGAGGTTCTGAAGTAGAAGCTTATAAAAAGGGGGAAATTATTTTTCTGGACTTGTTTTTTCCCCATGTCCAGAAAAGCTCCAGGAATCCCATTGGGGTTGCTTGTCCTGAGTTATGGAGGAGAAATTCTGCCCCTCCATTGTATGATTAAGAAAGTACAAGAGGACAAAATGTTAGTACACCTTCCTGTCTCCAAATGTCTCATCACAAGACTAGAGACTACAGCCCAAATTTGTAAGCCTCTGTCAACTTCTTAGGCTTCAAAGCAAACCCATGTGGCTTGATTCTTCACACATATTTCTCTACATTTCTGAAACGCTGGTATTCCTGTTCCATCAACAAAGAAAACAAAGGAAAACAGAGAAGTGTTTTCTTGCCTGCCTAGGCTTCTTAATCAACCATTTCATTAGCTACTCTCAAATAACAAAGGAAAAAAAAAGAGCATTGCTTCATGCTTAAAGGGAAATGAAATCTAAACTGTTGTGTACCAGGAAAGTGAGGTTTTAGTGTGGAAAAAACACTCTGCTATGAGCAGAGGTGTATTAGTGTTGAATGAAATCCTACTAGAGCACTTCTTTTTGGTCTTACTTGCAGCACTGTGTTTCAATTAGCCATTGGTTGAATTGTAAGTTTGAAACCTCATAGAATTATTTAGAAATTCAAGATAATATTTTAATTTTGTTCAGAAACTCTGCCCATTTTGGAATATCAGGCTCTCAGAATGCAACACCATTTAATCAGCAGGTCAAAGCATTTCAAAATTGTCAGCTGGCTTCCCAGTGAACTCTGCACTGTATGGTGGACCTTCAGGAACAACCCAGAATGTTCAGCTATTTCAAGTATACATCTATTTTACAAATGGTAGTTGCATCTGTGTCATTTAAAGCCATGCAAGTAAGTATCTTACTTGGAATGATTTCTCTTACCTAGCATTCTCATAACGAGTGTGTGTAGACCAACCGCAAGAGATTTCAACTCTGGCTGAACACATCTGAAAGAAAGTGGGATAAGTAAGAAGGATTTGCCTATCAAGTGTTTAGACATGCCTATTAAATTGCTGTTAATTTCCCCAAATTGAACACTCTTAATGACAGAAAACCAAGCTTGGCAAGGAGAGTGCTTCCTACGATTGCTGAAAATATGCAAAGTGGTATGAAAAAGGTGAATGAATCTAATGTTTTCTATCACATATCTCCTGGGAAGTCCATTCACTAAATATAATTAGAGAACTGAAATTTTAAAGTCATAATCACACTCTATACTAGTGTTAATGAAATGGGCTCCTCAACTGCCTTAACTCCATAGCATACATTTTCCTCACCTGATGGAAAATACCACATTGTCCTAGGACAAAAATGTTGCAGGTAGGTGCATTAGTGCAGCATCTTTTTATACCTGAATGACATTCCTCAGTACAATGCCACATCTGGAACTACACAAAGCTGTCTGGCAATATGCCCATCTGTTTCACGAGGAACCACACTTCAAACATCCAGTTTGTATACTGATCTTGAATCCATTATATGCCCAGTCTCTGACATCTCCTTACAAATATTAACATGGTCAACACTCAGAAGGATGTCTCACAGCAATGAGGAAGGGAGGGGAGTTCACATTCTGTTTTCCATGCTCATTTAGGATGACATAATGCCCTTAGGACTCCCATTACATTCACCACTAATGCATTTTTCTACAGATTGAAATTTCTCTTTGGATTACTGAAAAGTATATGCAAATTTGTATATGCGGTTCTGAATCACTTTGATCCCCTCATTGGAAAAACTCAACCATCAGTACACAGTTTTACTTACCTAAACATAATCATGTATGCTGGGGTGCCTCCCAGTGCATAACAAAAGCCACTTATTACTTGTATTACTGTATAATAAATAAAATTCTTTGAACAATCATCACTTTTTGGACATTGCCCCAAGGTGACAGAGTTATTTCTTGCCCCTGAACTGCTGGCTCCAAGACAGCTGCAGTTATGGAAGACCTGAAAGACAAAAAACAGATTTGGTAGGATATTGTTCATGCAATGGTGAATCCTGCCTTCAGACACAAGCAGAGTCTGAAACCCTCCTAAGCACCCTGTTCTTTTCTTGCTTGCCTTTCTTGAGGCAATGGGCAGCAGCTTTTTTCTTTCCTACAAACAGTGCTCAGATTAGGAAGGGATGTTTCAGCATGTTTTTGTCAGTGGACACAGCATCACCTTGCAGTACCTGCAAGACCTCCGAACCTGTCCTCAGCCTTTGTGTCCCTGGAGAGCAGTTGAAGGGGAACAGTGAAGTTCAAGGGGATGTGCCTTTTATTGCTAGTTGTTTCCACCTGTTAACTGACTTGTCTTTGTGAAAAGCTCCTGGATCACAGGTACCTCCCTGCTAAGGCTGATCCACCAGCTGATCCACCAGACGTACCTCACAGCAGTAAGTAGCAGCTACCTGTCAAGACACAGCTCATGCTGCCTGAGATCAACAGCAGGTGTACAGATAGCTTAAGAGCAATAGCTCTCAATCAGGGCTTGTGGGGCATGGGAATCTGCTTATGTAAGGGGAACCGTGGGCCATGAGCCTTAACCTCTACAGAGGCAGACTCGTGTGTCGGCAGTAGTCCCACTCTCATGGACATCTATACATGCTTATTAAACTGCTATTGCATTAATGATGTGTATCATGGAAGATACTATGGTATGCTAGTGTACTTCAACTACTGGCTAAAAACTTCAGGACAGCCAAAACAAGAATTATGAGAATCAAACCACAGGTAACCTTCAGACAACATGTAAACACCCTGAATTTTTAGTTTCCCATATTCAATCCACAAAAGATGAAAGTTAATATCTACAACAAAGAGCTAGGGCTTTTTTCTTAATGTGCAATAACTCAGAGAAATCTCTATGTCTTCCATGCTGTTTGAAGCCAGAAATCATAAATACTTTGTTCCCTATGAACTTTGGTTGCCCTTAAATGCATTATACTGCTGAATCCCTGATGTTAAATGGAAAATAAGCTAGTAAAAAAACAAAACAAAACAAACAACAACAACAACAAAAATAACAAACACAGAAGCTGGAGCAGGCTCTTACCATGTTCTTTCCGTGTCCCTCTGAAGTCGTACACCCAGCTAGACATGCTGAAATGTATGTCAGTCCATTGTCCCCACATACAGGATCCCACACATTGGTGGCACATTTGCAGTCAGAATTGCAGTCAGAAAATATGGCATTTTCATGGTATGGAATTGGTTTGCTTAGAAGTTAAGTTGAGACAGAGTAAGAACAACTTGATAGAGTAAGAACAAATTTTAATTCAGCAATGATGTCAGTATAGTCCCTTCTATGTGACAGCATCACTGTTCTGAAACCCACCTCACAAGCCCAGGACATACATTTTAATATTTGAGTGTCTACAATATGGATCTCTTTGCTTCAGATTCCATCCCACTCACACTGATATTAAAGTGATCGTTAGTTTACATAGAATGTTATAACAAATAAAATTGCTGCTACTGATTCTAGGTCCTAGTTATAGACAGAAAAGAAAAAGAAAAAGCTGAAAGTCTTTGAGAGATCAGCTGTACCTAGAGCTAGGAACAGTTATCACAGCCTTATTAAGTACTTCTTTAGCTGCTGGTAAAAGCGTACCAATGATAGAAACTAGACTTCCTGGCCTCCGTCATTAAAAATGTTTGTCACTTAGAGCCCAGGAGATATGAAAAATGCAGTATTTCCTTTTACTTTCAGACATCCTGAACTGAGTTCTGTAACAGTTCTGTCTTCCCACATCTTCTCCTTTCTTGTTTAACTAAGCTTATGTGCTTGCCATCTCTTTCATCTCAGAGTTTACTAAGCGTATTCCCTAGGCCACTATTTGGGTTTTTAGTGAACATGTTGCAGGGTACAGGACAAGAGACAGACAATTAGTCTTCAGGTTCCAACAAATGTAAAAATCCTTCCATCCTGCCTGTCCATTTCCACACTTTCAGCTTTGGACCAGTATGGCTTAATAAATGAGCTGTAGAGACAAATTATTGAACTCTGAGTAAGCCTCCAGGGATATGCAGAAAAGTCCACACTAGCCATGACATACTCCAAGCAAGCTGGACGTGAAATAGTGCCAACCCGTATGTTAGTGTTTTGCTGGGCCCTTTGGAGCAATATCCTTGTGCACACCCACTGTTCTGGTGTCTTTATTCACTCCAAGAAAAAATAATAGCTTGTAACTTTTAAACCCTGGTTCTATCCTGAGAGGAGAGGACATCTTCAGTAGGCATAAAAGCTTCATCTTGGTTTACAGCAGTCTGAGACTCTAGTATGCTGCAGTCTTCCCACCTCTGTTCAGGATGTGCTAGCAATGCTCCGGTACATATGCTTCACCTTTTTATTGGGTCTGAATACACTCTGCAAGAAAATTGTTTCTGGTGTGGAGATGGCACTATGTGAAACAGCAATACCACTCACACAGCAGCCAAGCAACCTGCGCCAGTAATGATGCAATTTTACTAATATGTTTCTAATTAAACTTCAACCAATGTTGCACTTTGGCAGGCTGACCAACAAAACTATGACAATTGCAGTTGTTAGTGTTTGCTTCCTCTAAGCATTGCTAAAGCATGTTCCTGTTTTAGCCTTGATGCCTTAGTACAGTATTTGAACTATTGCTGCCATTGAGAAAAACATACTCTTCATTTTGTACTCACCCATCATAGGACACTGTTATTCCTGCTACCACATGGTTCTCACAGCCAACAAAAAAGTGCAAGAGAGTGATGACATAGGCCAAAAATGACATGCTAAAGGCAAACTTGGTTGCTCCAATGATGCTCAGTTTGTACTTTTTCATTATGAGCCCTCCTAGGAAAATCCCAATACCAACAGGTGGTAAGGATGTCAATCCTGAAAGAGATTGTTGAAGGGGAATGTTAAAATAAGAGAGTAACATTGGGTTTATGAGCCAAATTCTGTCCTCAGGTTGATGTCCCTGGCAGCTGACTGTTGTATTATAATGACTCTAGGTGGCTTTCTGCTCAGCCTAATCCTTGGGTTGTGTAAGCTATTTTGAAGTGCCTAACTCTCAAAACTCACTGTATGCCCAGCCAGTTGACACAGCATTTCACTCCCACTTTGAGTGCAAGGTACCCACCAGTCAGATGTTGCATCATTTTAAACCCCCACACCCCATTCATTGCATATTTTGGGCACCCTTGCTATAATATAATATAATATAATATAATATAATATAATATAATATAATATAATACAGTGTAATGAACTGTAATATAATGTAATGTAATGTAATATATATATACACAAATATAAAGAATACAATACAATACAATTATTTATTCTGGGTCAATAGACACCAAAACTGTAGTTTGTATGCTGCCTTTATATAATTCAAGTTCAGGAGAGATCACCATTTACATCAGTCTTCTCTACAAGGAATTCAGTCCCAGAAAAAGCACACCAGAACTTTTCCCCGTGCACAATTTATAAAATAAACAGCCATTGCACAGTGTAGCTCACCTATTAGAAAGTTAGATCTAGATGTAGATTGCCCATACTGCTGTTCCATGTACTTTGGCTTGTAAGTCAAGAAACCAATAAAGCTACTGAACTGTAACAGTGAGCAACACAAAAACGTAAAGTACATTCGATTACTCAATATTTTTTTCAGGGAGGTATAGAAATCTGAAAGAAAGGGATATATGAGTTGGCTTTGAAAGATACATGAAATAATTACTGGTGAGTAACCTATGAAATTTAGGGCAAAATGCTTCTCTCAGCTGTCCAAGGGCAAGTCGTACTGATCTTCATTTTCTTGTGAGTATCTGAAAACAAAACCAGGTTCTTGAAAAACTCCAAAGACTGAGATAAGGGGAGAGAACCCTAAAAAAAAGACAGAACTGCAGGTTAAGGTCTGGACCCTTTAATGAGATCTGCACGTGAAAACAAAAGGGCTACTTTCTGAAGCAAAGACTTCTTCCAGCTTACATGAGTATCGTCACAGTTTCAAGGCTAAGTGTCAAGTGCCTTTGTCGAGATGCCCAATGGCATGTCTTCCACTGGGATCTGAACTAAGACAGTAGAGTTTTTTGACAATGGAAAGCCATCTCTTCCCTTCTCCTTTCCCCTCCCTTTCTTAGCATAAGAACTGCACAATCAGAACTGACATTCAAACCTGTCATATTTTCCTCTGGCAACAATGCAATTCAGAGTCTCCGTAAGCTCTATGATGATCAGAAAAATAATTTGGCTTTCCGTAATGCAATGGAGCCCTCTAATGTTTTCTTTAGGTTCTGATACAGAAACAATGTTTCTATTATTTAAATTTCTAGTGCAAACTTTCAGAGGTAGGTTCCACTCAGGCAATGATAGGTACAGAATCTCACATTCTCGAAGAAGCTCCTTGACTTCTTGTAATATTTATTGGACACCTCCTTTCCTGGGGATAGCTAACTCATTTAGAATGAAGTGCAGGGGAGGCAAAATGTTCTGCAGAACTATCACATTTCTGCTGTACATTGTGCCGATTGCTTTCCATATTTACACAACTTGCAAAACACTTGCCTTTCAGCATTGTTGACAACTTCCTTGGCTTAGGCTTTGGAGGAGTAAGTGTCTTTCTCATGGCTCCCATATTTTCCAGGAGACCAGATGAAGTTTTGTTATTATTAGCTTCCACTGGCTTTTTCAGACTCTTCGGCAGGAAGCAAAATGGAATAGCAGCTAGGAAACTAATTACTCCACTTATTAAAAAACCAAGCCACCATGCACCCACCCAGCGGGAATCCTGTGGAGTGATAGTGATGCTTCCTAGAATCGAGGGAAAGAGAACCAAGTTACCTAAATGAAGAATATAAAACTTCCCACTTTTTCTCTGCTAAAATAGCTACAATTTTTACAATGGCTGAATTTCAGTGGTAATGATAATCACCTAATTATAGACCTTTCACACAGTGAAGGTGTCAGGAATCATACCCTCAATGGTGTTATGTTTCATCTGTCTGTCTACATCTTATTCTGAGTGCCATTTTGTGGCACACATGGTAACACATACATCCTTATCCAAAACATAGGAAACCAAGTGGCCAGGAAACACCATCTCAGAGGTGGTTCCTGCTTCTTAAGGGAATAGGATGCAGGGCCATGGCCACCACTTATGGGGATTACCCTGCTCCCTCTGGCATTCTGTGGATGTGATTACATACATGTATTTTCTTTTCATTCAAATAAGCAAGAACTGGCAAGAAGAGTACAGTGTATTGTAAACATTATATAAATTGTAAGTAATATAAAATGCCCAGCTGAAAGAGCTGGTAATCCAACAAAACTGTAAAATTGGTGTGCCAGCAGAACCCTCTCATTAAGATTCCAGTTTAGAAAAACTTTAGTCTGTGAGAGTTCTTGGTATTAATTTTTAAAATTAAACGTGTGTTTTAATTCTTTAAACCTGAAGGAGGATTCTAAACTATCTCCCTTGTCTAATTCTACCTTTACTCTAAAAGCTTCCAGTAATTTAGTAAATTTATAACAATGATAACAATTTATACAATACAATTAATAAAATCAATACAATTAATGTAAATTAAATATAATTGAATTCATATAATTAATATTTAAAAATCTTGTGCAAATATGTAGCGGAACCTGTCAGCAACAGGTATTAGATTACTTTCACTTTACCTCTGGTTTTGCTTACCTAAATCCACAAATCCAACATCCACGTACAGTTTTGCACATAGAGATCCCAACAGGAAACCAAACATTGGGCCGAACATGGCTATTGTGTGCAAACATGCTGAAAATATAACAAAGGAGATGCTAGTACATTTTAATGGCTGAATGTTTTCTTCTCCAGAGGATGATCAACCTCTAACACTAAGAATCTCTCAGTTTACTTCATGTTGAGATTACCTACATATACAGGAACATCCTCTTCTTTAGCAAAATCATCAAGATAAGAGATGCCAAGTGGTGTTATTGGAGTCTCACCAATTCCACGTAACATGTTTCCCAAGAGGATATATATCCACATGTATGATGATGGTTCCTTCTCACAAACTGTAGATAATGAGAGGTTACATTTTCGTAGTAGTATAATTGAATGGGAAATAGTGACAAATCACGGGAAATTCAGCACATGATTATAACTTAGTATTTAAGGTATTAACAACATTAAACAGGAAGTTTAATGAGAGGCTGTCAACCTCATTATATCTTTTAATAATCTTTTAATATCACTTTCCTCCACTTCCATTGTATTTTGTTTCTAAACATACAGATAAGTATCACTTGTCAGAAAAATGCCCATACGAAAAAAAATGACAGACTGACATTATCACAAATGTATTATCTGGCAAATAACATAAGAAGTTTGAGATGGTTGATGGGACACAGTTTAACTGTTTCTCTACCCACGTCCCATGCAAAGCAGCTTGTATAACAGTTGTATTCCATATTGTAAGTAAGATCACAGAAATCTCCATTTATTTCCGGTTAGCTCTGTGCAACTTCACCTCGCTTCATGATTATCTCTTCCAACCCCCACACCTCAGATCCTGGGTGATTGAATCCCTTCAGAAATCTCTTTGCATGCAGTCTCAGCATCTCCTTCAAAGTTAGGGTCATTTTATTGTAATTTGGAAGTGTGAACATAGGAAATCTGGGGTCTGGATCCTAGTAATTTGTATTTGCTGGATGTTTCTTCTCCAGATGAAATGCACAAAGTGCATTGAAGTGTTGGTAATGTTCTCAGGTAGGTAGAGACAGAAGTTAGAAACCTAACTGAGCATCTTGCACTGGACAATGACTTACTCCACTTGCAACCAAAGATAAAACTAACTCCTGTATCTGTGCTTACACTTACAGTTTCTTACCTGATCGGGAGGCCTCCAGCAAGGTTTTGTTCACATCTTGATGTGCGGAACATGGATTTATGATTGAAGTTAAGTTGGCTGAAGATGCTGTGTGTGATGTAGTGTCATACTTATAACTGAAAACACACAATAGTACAATCATCAGTAGGGAAATACTTGTGTAGTAGGGCAGGAATTACTTGACTGCTGTTTCCCTAAAGAGAAAGTTATTTTTGTTTAAATATCAATCCAGACTGCTACCAAAGGAGCAAGAAGGAAGATAACTTAAGCATATTTTTAAAATATGGAATACCGAAAATAAAGAGGAAAAAAAGTTAGAATCATCCATCTGGAAGACATAACAGTTTAAGCTGGAAATATCAAAAGGGCTTTTGAAAGTAGTTCAGGTAGGATTGAATTTCAGTTGTCAACATTTAGGGTCTGGACCAAGTGACATCCCTAAATTGACTATACTGTCAAGGAGAAAAAGAAGACTCTCTGGAGTGTGAGTCTCCCTTTTTGTCTTAGATAAATATTTCTGGGAGGATGGGGAAGAAGTGAGGAAGGGACAAGTCATCCTCGGGAGGTACCTGTTTGCCAGTTACTTGGCACTGGATTTAGAAAGAGCTGTTGTATAGTAACAGGTTGATGAAGATAGTCTTTAAGTGGCACTCTTTAGCTGTGTATATGGGGAGCAGGGCAATGCTGTGGGCAGACAGCTGAGCAGCTCAGGTGCTGGAATTTTTTTGACTGCTTTAGCGTAGTGCTTTTCCCAGACATGAGCCCTGCCGAGGTGCAAAGTACAATGAGCTTAGGCAGAACATCATGGTAAAGCACACTCTGCTTCTAGTAACTGGGCTGGCTCTATTAGACCAGGCAGGCTTATTTTTCAGGGTGAAATGAAGAGTGCTCATCACAGGAGATAGTACATAGTTTCCTCATAAAAAGTCAGGCCCAGGTTCATGAGACACTTTATGAGTTTCCCAGTGTTGATGAGCCAGATACACAGCTTGGCTTAACTAGTGGAAAATACAAGTCTGATGCTTGTGCAAGATCCACTATCATGACAAAAAAAAAAAAAAAATCTTTGGATTTCTTTTGGCATTAGTATAGCTAAAATTATTCTAATACACTTAAGAGAGCAACAGAAGTGTGTTTCATTATGCTATCACTGTATCAAAGCTCTGGCTAGAAACATTATTGCATATAAGCAAAATACAGCAATTCTCTGAACCTGGAGAAGATGCACAGAAATTAGTTTAACCAGCTGTGGAAAATCAGTTTCACCAGACATGAGCATTTGGAACAGCAAATGCCCTTGGACCAGTTCTATGAGCACTGATGCATCTGCCGTCTCTGATGTTGAAAGTCTGCTTTGTGCGAGTAGTTGCTACAGGAGAGCACAGAATCTGTTTCACAAATACACCATCTTACACAACAAGGCTCTGGTTTCTTCTTTCAAGGAGCTGGATTTCTTCCAGTGAGAACTTTTGTAGGTTGATTTCTTCAACGAGTAATCTCTGAAGCCCTGATTTTACATGAGAGTTACTCCTTACTATAAATAAAGTCAGATTTCAGGTAGAGATGTCACCGAGTATGAAGTTACCAGCTCAGAGCTTTGAGGTCCTGCCCAAAACAGCAAAAATTTCATCTTTTTTTTTTTTTTTTTTTTTTTTTTTTCTGGAAATCATATATGTGGCTTCTATATTGCATGAATCTTGATAATTTTATGAAATCGTAGTTCGTAATAGTTTGACTTTTCTACTACGTAATCCTGACATCTCTATTAGCAACAAGCGATACCACATTCTTACATTACCACTGATTTTCTCAATAAGGTGTTCTTACAGTTAGCCATTCAGAAAGAGTATGCAATTTGTTAAAGAAATAGCAGCAGGGTACTAGCATGGTTGAAGACTTTCAAAGAATGTGATTTTGTAAATGATTTTGTAAAAAATATCATTTCTAATGATATTGTAAAATTGTTTCCTTCTCTGTCTCTTCTCTGAACAAGTCTGACTGAAAACTAAAGCATATTGATTTTCATGCTTTTTTCCAGAAGTTGAACTTTTACTTCAGAGGAGCCCTATTTTTTCAACCAGATATAATGAACAGTAATGTGTGTGATTCATTGCACATCAAGGTAAGGTGTTATAGGCCTTCAGATATCTAAGTCTTAAAATACACTAGCTTTCATTCAAAAACCAGAAAACAGTATCCAATTCCAATGCTATGTTACCCAAATTAGCCCTGATTAGTACTTACTATCCCATGAAGAAATGAGGCATTGCTGTTAAAAGACTTCCCAAAGCCATGGTGAAGCATCCAACAGCAATTACTTTGGGCCTGTGAAGTTTAGCTCCAAAATAGCTTACAAATGCAATCACCAGCAAATTACCTAGAAAGTAATGAACCAAAATTAATGCCAGATGCTGTGTCTCATATTTCTCTAAATAGTTTGCTGCATGTTACAGAATATTATTACCCATCTCAAAGCTCCCATCGACGAAACCAACGGTAGAGGATGAAAGGTCAAACCTTCGTTCAATCTGCGTGATGGAACTTTTCATAATCGTACCAGACAACGCTTTACTGAGGTAGCTGAACGATAAAGCAGCAAGAAACATCTGAGGGAAGATTAAGACAGAAAATGAGAGGTAGGGGCAGGGAAACCAACCTTATATGTTGGACTAGGTGATCTTGGAGGTCTTTTCCAACCTAAATGATTCTGTGATGCTGTGATTCTGTGATTCTGTGAAACTGGTCACATAGACATCAAAATATTTTTAAAACTGTGTGGAGCAAGCATCATGTTGTACATTTGTTACTGAAATTGCAGTGACAACATTGTGTGTGAATTTTCTTGTACCCTAGGTTATGAGAGAGTGGTGCCAGGGTGGACTGGGTGATGTTTGCTCCCTGCTCAGGTTCTCCCTGCTGGAAAGGGTTGGTGCTAGGCACTACACTGAAAGCAGACACTTGCTTTACTTATGTTCAGGGTTGCAATGGCCATCTTAATTACCAGAAAGCCTGATTTTCCCCACCTTGCTGGTCAGAGGTATTCCTAAGCAGAGACCCTATGGACTGTAGAACTTAAATTTGGCAGACAACTCACTGGGGACTGCTTACCTTACTGTCATTCTGTGGTTAAATTTATCAGAAAGCTGAGGCCCATGTAGGGCAGCCAAAGTCGTGAGATTTCTAGATGCCACAGAAACATAAAATTTGCCACAGGTGAAATACCTCATCAAGATAGATATAATGAAACTAGTCCAACCTAAAATTAATCTTATCTCCAATTATTTTCTGCTTGGGCCACAAGTCACTTATTTTATGCTAGTTCATAACTGGTTCTGTCTCAAGCATATAGCTAGCCATGGCATCAAAATAAAGGCTTTATGCAAGTTTTTATGATATCCCAGTATGTGGAAGGCAGTATGGACTGATTTGAGTTTATCTCTGCCTAAAGTATATTTTGAAATATGTGGATCATGTCTGGGTATACCATATATCTCATAAAGGAAAGCTTGACATTCTTTGTAATTGTATAGTTGCTTCCACTAACACACATTGTGGCTTTTGCAAATAAAGATGTATTTGATAAAAAGTTAAACTAAGTTTGTTTAAATATTATCTAACTATTTCAACATAATCTAAAAACAAACAGACTTATTGCTCACCGGGTAAAAGTTCCAATACAGCACAACATTGGGTAAGTAAACAAAAGTAAATATAGGTTTAGACTTTGCAATTCTGTCTACTGTAAGAAATGAAGTCAAGCACATGTTTGAAAATACGTATATTTATCTTCTTTTGGTCTAGGAATGAAGAGAAAATCTCATGAATGCAGGCTTTTGTCCTGAACTGTTTTGGATTTCCTGAGCTCAACTGGCAAAAAAGTCTGTGAGAACCACCTTTCTTGCCTTATGCCAGCAGTGCTCTTGGGGGTTTTGGCTAAAATTGCAAACTGCTGATAAGCATGAAAACACAAACAAAAATGACTTAGATATTTTGGGCTTGAAAAAACCATAAACTATTTGACAGAAAGGTGAGGTAGAAGAATAGTTTGTCTTTTATTACCTCTAAGGTATAATGTCTACTAAACTCTAATTGCCATAAAGTCAGTCACAGGAACATGCAGACATAGATCCACAAGCTTGAAGCATTGCCTGTGTATATGATGGCAAAGTTAGTCCTGTGAGTCTCCCAGAGAGCTCAGATTCTATTTTTGCAGGTGTATATGGGTGGCAGATGTGAGTCAGATAAAATAAGAAATATAGCAAACTTTGCCTGATACTCGAGCCAAACCAGTCTGGATGTTTGAGAAGCTTGCAATTACCTATTTTTTTCCATTAATCTTTCATTTTACAGAGCTTTTTATAGAGACAAATGAGTCCCTGATTGCAAGTCCATGGAGTCTATGGAATTTAGCCCGAGATAAAGCTGGCTGAAGAACTAGTCAAAGCATAAACCCAATCACATCAGTATCACAAGAAATCTTGCCCTCGTAGTATTTGCACCTCAGCCAGAAGCAATAAATACTAAAGGCTTTAATACGAAAGCAAAATTCTCATTAGTTTACTAGCTTCGTTCTGTCTGTTGATCCTGTGCACTCCTGAAAGCTTGAGTGCTTGCATGAATCAGTGGACTGTTTGACCTACAACACTGAATTAGATAAAAGTCCTGGAATATGATTCTACTCACCTCATGTTGGCCTTAAAAATGGGTGTTGATAGCAACCTCCAGATGTCAGTGTATTGTAGCTACCTGTTTTAGGATGCTTCAAATCTTCCATTGGAGATTGCTACCTTTCTTCAGTGACCAAAATGGGAACCTAACTATGAGTAACTTGAGATCAAATATGTTAGGTTAGGATTTTTTTTTCTTTTTCGAGGACAAAGTTAGATACGATCCAACCCTTCCCTGCACCTCTAGTGTGTATTTAGTTCCAGAAAAGACAGGTGGAACAAGAATTAAATAATCTATAACATCAAATCTTGAACAACATTTCTTAAGATATCACAGCAGTAGTTTGTGGTGATATTGATAAGCACCAAACCTTCAAGCCTGTGCAACAGGAATTCTTCTTTTTGACTGGTAGATTTTTGTTTGCTTCATCATCCAAAAGCTGAACAGGTTCTTCTTCCTGATTTGAATCATCAGCATTGCTGGATTCAGTTTCCACTGTCATGGTTGATTTCTCTACTGAGTGATCTGAACCCAAGAGAAAACAATAATAGATATAAAAACACATATGCCAAAATAGAGTTGTCTGAGAATTTTTCTAATGAAACAGTAGTTATGAGAAAACACTGAGATGATGAAAGCTAATATTTCTGTTGGAAAGATCTTGGCTCAATGACTAAGATGTTTAAAAGTGTATACTTGTTTAAATTTTGAAGTATCTTCTTTTGACACCTTCCTTTTGAAGTGAAATGTTTCTTCACTCTCCCCACTGCCCACCAACCCTCATCCCACTTTTTTTTCTGTCTAGAGTAAATTTTAATGCTAAAAAGACTATTTCCACAAAAGAGTAAGAGAAAAAGTCTCTGTCCAAAAGTGTACTAGAGGGGTCAATATAGCATCAGTGCTGAAGCACAGGGAGTACTAGGGAAGCTCTGAATTCGTGGGCCAAGTTGCTTAGGACTCATTCAGCATTTTGGGAAGACCTGTGTAGTAACACTGTGCCATCTAAATTGCCCTTTTGCGCTGACCTGTTGGAAACAATTCTGGATGACAAAAGAATTAATTATTTTATCTACCTGACCTCCTTTAAGGTGCTTATATGTTTTTTCATCTTGCAGTGTTATACAGGGTGTCCCTAGTCCCCTTTTGTCTGCAGAGTGCTACCTATATTCTCTGACACAAGAAATCCTCTGTAAATCAGCAGTTCAGCAGAACTGCTCCAGTTCCCCTGGGAAGAGCACACCTTGTATCCAAAGAAGACAGAACATTTCTTCCTTCAAAATAACATATTTTTTGTTGAAAGACTGGTTGCATGATTAAGTTGGGTTTGGTTTTATTGCAATGAATGCTATGTACTTCACCTTTTTCTTTTTTCATTTTCTTAATCTTTTTTTGAGAGATGGGTAAGCAATTATAAGGGAGAATACTTCAGTGAAATGCTGTAAGGGAAGTCTACACATCTATTTGCAAAGTTTATTCAAAGAAGGAAAACACTTGCCCGTTTGTGCAACTCCAACTACAAACAGAAGAGATTTCTGAAGGAAGATCCAGACGAGACTGCAGAGCCCCTCAGAAAAAAATGGATCACTTGAAACAAAGCCTTCTTCAGATCTGCAGATCTTGACACACAGGGGAGATAGGAGTATTGGTGCTAATGACCCCAAATCATAGCTCACAGGAACTGATTTATTTCACCTTTCACAGAACTCTCCTCATTTCAGAAAAGAGTCCGAATAATAGAAACAGAGGGGAGGAAACTCATACAAAGAGAGGTTTTCCATGCTTGAATGGAGTTGAAAAAAGTTGGATGAACTTTTCCAGTGCTGGAAAAAGTCCATCTGTATTTGCAAATTGCTCTGCTACAAGTCGTATGGCAGAGTAACACTTTTCAGAGCTTTTATAGGATAGGCATTGCTGTAATGCATGATGGTGAAGAATGTTTTTCTTCACTCAGATGGAACAGGGTTAAGGATGTTTAAAACAAGTACACAAAAGGAGATTTAAACACTTTAGGAATTGCTTGTGATTAAGTTCATGAGCATGTCCTTAGGTAGTAATGCTAGCATAAACAATACCTTTCCATGCCCACTGCTTCCCACACTCTTCACTCATAGAAGTACCACTGCTTCTGTGGCTGTTCTGCAAGTCTGGGTCAGAACATAGATCCACACAAAAAAAAAAAAATTCCTTCCCTTTGGCTCCTGGGACAGGTAGGAACAAGAAGTAGAGGAAAAGATTTCCTCATGTCTGCACAACTACCAACAGAAATGCTAGTGAGATAAGACTTCTAGCGCTCAGGGAGTCAGTACTTATGAGCATGTTTTCCTGTGAAATTTAGCTGTCCCTGTGTAATGTGGAGATAGTAGCTTCTTCCTGTTATAAGGATACACGAAGGACTACAGGAAGATGGTGGGAAAACATGTCATTACAGGGTTACAGAAGTTGCAGTTTTTAAAGAGTTTGAAGGTACAACATGACTTAGAATCTGAATATAAGGAGAAAAGGAATGAAGGCAGAAAAACATGAGGTTAGAAGTAAGAGGTAAAGTAGAGAAAAGACAAAGGCAGTTAGGTAGCCAGAACTGTAACTGAAGAAGCTCAGACTGTAACTGAAGAAGCTCAGATATTAGCAGGCCATCCTGCTAAATGTTTCAGAGAGAGATTGTGAAGGCACAGAAAGGGAGGACAGTCAGATTGAAAGTGAGTGTAGCAAATATCAATGGAAATGTTAAGAAGCTAGAGGTAAATAGTGAAAAAGGCAGCCAGAGGTAGAGGTTCAGGTATCCAGCAAGATTAAGGATGATAAAGAGGAGAAAAATTAAGTAAAATTCATCTTCTGGTGGCAAAAGCTGCCTGATGCACACAGAAGAATGTGAAACGAGCTAGAAGATGGTAGTTAGCTCCTCCTGAGATCTGGGGAAGGACTCTCAGGCAAGAACAAGGGTGACCAGCTCCTGTGAGTGGTGAATAACATATCTTATCACTGCTTTGCAAAGGTACTACTGGAGAAGGTGCTGCTTTTGCTGGAGGAGAGTGGGAGAGGGGTAAGGAAGTGAAAAGATCATGCAGCCTGTGCTGGAGAAATGTAAGAGTGAGCTATGTGCAAGGATCAACAGTTGGAGCTGCTGGCAACATCTCCTGCTGTCCTCAGTTGACCTTGACCTACATGGAAATCTGTTGAAGACAGAAGAGATCAGGGCTGGGAAAATGCCATGCCACAAGAAGATAAGAAAAAAACATAAAAGGTTTATTTGTTCTTGATATCAACATAAATTAGCTGTTGAGTCTGACATTTTCAAGTATTGATGAAGTTGCTATTTTAGATTTATTTCACTAATGTTTTTTTCCATCTTTAATCAATCAAGGAGCTGGTTGCAAGCTGAGGAAAAGTACAAAGCCTTCTGCACCAAATGCGTTCATTCAGTTATGTGACTTCTCTAAAACTATTACACTTCACCTGCACAAGCAATTCTGTTGTAGTAATTCCTTGAGGCATCTGCATTTGCAGGAGGGCAAGATCAGTCAAATAACTTTTTAGGTTAGTTAGGCAGCCTCTCAGCCTAAACAAAAATCATCCTGACTTCCTTCCCCAAGAAGGAAGAAAACAATACTCTTCCCAAAAGCAAACATAAGGAAAGCAAACAAATAAACAGCTCTGTTCCTGCAAGGCAGATCTATTCCTTAATGAATGTTAAAAAAAATAAAATCAAGCTTGGTTTTCCACTCCCTAATTATATGCAAATTAAAGTGAATAACAGCACCAAGTTAAACAACTTAGCATGAATAACAGATAATTAGTTTACAAAGGTCAAGACAATAGTTTGCTATGGATTTTATAGATGTTATGAAAGAAAAATACTATGGTTCAGAGGACTTTTCAGAATGCAACAAAGACAGTAAGTCCTTGGGCTTTTTCTCACCACGGTTGCATTCTCAGCAGCTGTACCACCACCCAATAGACTACAATATCACAAATCAAGAGCCAGATTTCATCCAGTAGTTTATGGAACTGTATTGATTTACATTAGCTGCAATGCTAATCCAATTGTCTTACTGATTTTTAAATACATTAAGGATTCATAATAAGACCTTTAAGTGAATGTAATACGACAAATGAATATCACAGTATGATGCAGGCCTAAATGCGGCTTGCATTGTTCTTGACATATGATTCTTACTGTTCAGAGAGACACATAAAAATCCATGATGCCATCATTAAAATGTTGACATTTACAACAGGAACATTAGCCATGTAATTGGTCAGGAAATGCAGCTAGCACTACACAGGTAATGTTCGTTAGCCACGAACACTAAATAGCAACATTTTGTGGTTAAGACAAACAAAAAGAATATTAAAGAGGTTCCTACCTAGGTTCTGTATCCACAACAACAGCAGTTATATTACTACACAAATGCTCAAAATCCAGAATATTCTCTCCTTAAGCAAGGCTGTGTTGGTACTTGGTAGAAGAATCATTAACTTCTAACACAAACTATGGTTTAGGCAGTTTTAATCTCGTCTCCTCCCAGTTCTGCCCTCTGTTAAAGGTCCCAAAATACATGTTTATCTACAGTGGTCAAAAATTAATTAGGTAGAAAATGTGAAGTGTGTTCTATTTGTACACCCTTTTGTGAAACACCTGTTTTCCTGAGCTTATTGAGTTTACAGATTCAAGTGGTTCACACCTTCCTGGCATTTAAAAATGGGGTGTCCCAACTTCAGAAGTGTTCTTGCTTACTGATAACTAAAATGTATTTGGATAAGCAGTTTTATTTTCCTAGTATATGGCTAATGTCTGTTCATCTAAGACCTGCTAGAGCCAGCCAAGGACTTTCAGGAAGAGAAAATACCATGCTTTGGGTATATTGAACAAAGTGGGTGTTCAAGAAACACTCATGCTTTGAAGAATGTTCAGATTTATACTTCAGTGTTGTTAACAACACAGGCAAATCCAACCTGAAAGTGTACTGGGGCTGTGTGTACTTTGGATCAGCCCTTTACCTGTTTACAGCTCTAGTTCAAGGAAACCTAAACTGGGTTCCTGAGAAGTATTTTATTTGATTGTGCTCTTGTTGTGGATTATGTCTGATTCCTAAGAGTAATTGTAGTTAAAAGAGAAGTCAGTTTTAAAGTATGTGAACAATGACTGCTGTCTGCCTGTTACACCAAAATGTGCCATTCCTTGAAGTTTACGCACCCTTTCCTGCCACCACAGTCACCCAGGCCATTCTTTAACTTGCTATGAACAATTACAGACTACTTAATAACACTGACCTTTGGATAATCTTAATTAAGTTTGGTCTTGAGTACTGTTATCAGAGATGTCTTGCACTGTTCATGGCTTTTATTTCTGATACTTAACCAGGCAGTTCCCCTTACCTTCCTAGAACAACATGCATCATTATCAAGAAAATGGTAGTCACCGCAAAGTTATATGACATGGCAATTCAAATGCAAGCATTAATAAAACTGTAAAATAAGAATGCAGTTGGAATCCTAGATCACAAATCCATCCTGCAATCTCAAAACCATCTTTTGTGAAAAGGCCACACCCTGCCTTGAAAACAATTGCATTCCTCCCATCCTATCCCTTTCTAAGGCTACTGCAAAACATTGCTTCTTTGATACATAGGAAACTTCTTTTGATTTTCAGTCTACAAGTATTCATGATCAGATTATATTCTGGTTTTGCACTGGCAGGGTCCTTTAGCATTAAAAGCTCTTCTACTCAATCCAATACTTAGCACTCAACCTTGATCATAAATGAAGACAGCACAGTTTTTCAACCTGCTTTACTAGGTAAACAAGCTAATCAAGTTCAATCACTTCCCCAAAAAATAGACTTTGTTGATTCTGCAAGCACATCCTCAGAGCCCTTGGCTACAGTGCTTTCCAACCAGATCCATATTTCATCAATGACCAGTATTCCTGGTGTAATCTCACCAGGGCCACATTTTGAAACATTAACTATTCCTTATCTCTGGCCTTGTCTGATATATTCTAAGATTACATACAACTTTTTCAGAAAAGCACATTTTTCAGGGTGGATCCCAGTCATCCACGATTAACAGATGCACTCAGGGTCTTCAAAAAAATTTCCAGCTAAGAAACTTCTGCCTTGAAGCAGAAACTCCTGTCACTGACCAGCAACTGTGACACTTTCTATTTAACACTGTATTCCACACCTATTTTGCCATTCTCAGGTTCATCCCTCTATGATATCCAGACTCTCTTTTGTTTAACTTTGCCATCCAACTTTGTGCCTTTACTGTTATTTCAAAAAGTGAAGCTGGAATGTCACGCATAATATATTTAGAAATCTAATAACAGTAATGAAAACTGAAGAGACAGACTGGTGCCTAGCTGAGAAACCTAAAATAGATGGGCCTTAACTGCTGGCTTCATCAAAGTTTGGAATGCTTTCCAAAAAAGTAATGTTAGAGAAAAGTCTTAGAATCAGAGCATAATTTAGATTGGAAAGAACCTCTGGACCTCATCTTGCCCAAGCCTCTGTGCAAGAAGTAGGAATAACTTCAAAGTTTGGTAAAGTTGCACAGGTCTTGTCAAGTCAGATTTTGCTTGGAGGTTCCACAGTGTCCCTTGGCACTCGGTCCAGTGTCTGACCACTCTCACAATGGATAACATATATGCGTGTGTATGTGTATGTATATGTATATATAATTGGAATCTCTTTTGCTGCAACTTGTGTCGATGTCCTCTCATTCTTTTGTGAGGTGAATTTCGTGTTGTCTTCTGTATAAGCACCCATTAGGTAGCTAGAGAAAGCAATCAGATGCATCATCCACTCACCTTGATTCAGTTTATCAATGTCTTTCTTGTTCTGGAGAGCCCCAAATCAAACACAATACTCCAAATGCAGCATAACAAGTGCTGAATAGAGGGAAAGAATCATTTTTCTAGACCTTCTGATCTTTTATAACCATAGCCCAATGTGTGGTTAGTCTTGTAGACTCAAAAGTGCACTGCTGTCTCATGTTTAACTCACTGTCCACCAGGACCCAATGGTCCTTTTCTGCAAAGCTGTTTTCTGTCTAGCTGACTCCCTTAGTTTATTGTCTTGCATAAGTTTATTCTATCTCAGATGTAGGCTTTGCATTTTCCTTTGTTAGACTTCATGAGTTTGCATCTGCATAGCCCCTCTGGCTATTCTACTCTCCAGCATGAACTGTTCCTTTCCTCAATTTGATGTCATACATGAACTTGCTGAGAACACTTCTGTCCCCACTGTCCAAACCTTTAATGAAGATGTTAACCAGTATCAGCCTCAGTATTGACCTCTAAGGAACATCACTAGCAACTGGCCAGTAGCTGGGCTTTGAACTGCTGATCACAAATTCAGGTCTTCTAGTTTTCTATTCAACTTATATTTTGCTTTTCCAGACCGCATCTCACCAGTGTGGTTACCAAGATACTAAGGGAGGCTGTGTCAAAGGTCTTGCTAAAGTTCCAGTAAACAACATGTGCTACTCTGCCCTTGTCCACCAGAAATCCCATTGCAGAAGGCAATTGGCTTGGGCAGGCCTTGTTTTGCCCTTGATATGCTGGCTGTTCAAAATCACCACTCCACTGTGTGCTTACTAATGGCATCAAGGATAACATGCTCCATAATCTTCTGTAAACCTCTCTTGGTATTTTATGGATTCCTTTTAATTGTAGCTTTAGTTTTCCTTGACTAAGTAAGCAATAGTGTGGTCAAGAGGACCTTCATTCATTATTGCAGATAAAAAACATGGTGTTATGTTATGATTGCATCCATCAGATTTAGGTCTGAATTAAAAAAAACAAAAAACAAACACAACACCACACATACAATTTCACTAAAAGAGTCACACATATCTTCACAGTCATCTGATCACATACTTAAAATTAACTACACGCAAAAGGTCAAAATTCATGGCTCTTGTGCAGCAGTCCTACAACAGATGTGGGCCTCTACTACTCTTCTCAGTGGTAGTGTTATGGAATCATACAGTCATTTGGGTTGGAAAAGACTCTTAAGATCAGCAAGTCCAACCATCAACCTAACACTGCCTAGTCTACCACTAAACCATATCCCTAAGCACCGCATCCACACATCTCTTAAATACTTCCAGGTATGGCGACTCCACCACTTCCCTGAGCAGCCTGTTCCAATGCCTGACCACCCTTTCCATGAAGAAATTCTTCCTGATATCCAGCCTAAGCCTCCCTGGGCACAACTTGAGGCCATTTCCTCGCGTCCTATCACTTGTCACCTGAGAAAAGAGACTGACACCCACCTCGCTACAACCTCCATTCGGGTAGTTATAGAGTGATAATGTCTCCCCTCAGCCTCCTTTTCTCTAGGCTAAATAACCTCAGTTCCCTCAACAGCTCCTCATGTGTCTTGTTTTCTAGTCCCTTCACTAGCTTCATTGCTCTTCTCTGCACACATTCAAGCAACTCGATATCCTTCTTGTAATGAGGAGCCCAAAACTGAACACACTACTTGAGATGTGGTCTTACCAGTGCCGAGTACAGAGGGACAATCACTTCCGTAGTCCTGCTGGCCACACTATTTCTGATACAAGCCGGGATGCTGTTGGCCTTCTTGGCCACCTGAGCACACTGCTGGCTTATATTCAGCTGGCTATCGACCAGCACCCCCCAGGTCCTTTTCTGCTGGGCAACTTACCAGCTACTTTTCCCTGAGCAAGTGTCGCTGCATGGGTTTGTTATGACCCAAGTGTAGTACCCAGCATTTAGCCTTGTTGAAAGCCATAAAATTGGATGTGGCCCATGGATCCAGCCTATCCAGATTCTTCTGCGGAGCCTTCCTACCCTCCAGCAGATCAACACTCCCGCCCAACTTGGAGTCATCTGCAAACTGAGTGTGCACTTGATCCCCTCATCAAGATAGTTGATAAAAATATTAAACAAAACTGGCCCTGATACTGAGCCCTTGGGAACACCACTTGTGACCAGCTGCCAACAAGATTTACATCCATTCACAATGACATTTATAACATGATTGATATTTTCTATTCACAAGACTAGCATCTTGGCCCTGGTCTATTGCTGTTTATTACAGGACCTATGGTTCATAGAATCATAGAATATCCTGAGTTGGAAGGGACCCACAAGGATCATCGAGTCCAACTCCTAGGTCCCTAAAGGGCAACCCAAAATCAGAACATGTGTTTGAGGGCATAGTCCAAACGTTTCTTGATTACTGATGTTCTGCTTATGGCACAAACAGCTTGTCCTCATCTTTCTTCAAAGCTGTGTCACAAGCTCTGTTATTACACTCTGACTATGTCAAGATAACTATTCTCTTTCATTTTATGATATTTTTCAATAGAGCCTTCCATTCCCAAGGTTTCATTTTCAGGTTACCTTCAGATGTATTAACAGACCTACCCAAGATTTTTTTTTTGCCTTTTGGTCCTAAAAATACAAAAAAAAAGCAGTGAGCTAAATGAATACTGTAATTTTGAAGTAGTAGAACCTATAGAAAATTTGGCACTTTCTTTTTCATATAGCAAATGGGGAAACAGTATTCCTTTGGTTTCTTCATTCTAACATATGAATACACAGAAATCTCTCCTTTTTCTTTTCCTTTTTTTTTTTT
>VXAA01001709.1:737015-787345 GCA_013399115.1 Anseranas semipalmata
ACAGAATCACATAAATACATAAATAATGTGATATATATATATGTATATATATATATAAAATAATGTGATAAAATCATAACAGCAACAAGGAATTCTGGACATCTATATTCAATATCACATTTTAAGGTGGGGCACTTAGGAGTTACCAACACAGGACAAGAATACTGGTTGTGAAATCATGCATCATTGGATAGTCCTTTTCAATTAAATACTCTCTGAAATGGTGGCTGATGACCCAGATTAGTGAAAGGTGTTTAGGCCCAATGTTTTCCTTGCCCTGTGTCTAGTAGCAGGATCACACCTCCTGTAAAAGTAAATTGGTCAAACCATTGTCTGGCAGAAAAGACCATTTGCATCTGGATATTTCTGAGCTTGCAGCGGTGGCCCGCCACAGAAGCCAGTCCTCCAGCCTTGGGTATGTGGCTCATCTAGGAAGGTGAGCGTGGTGGGCAGGACAACAGCTGCTTTTCATGTCCATGCTAGCAATAGAGTGCGTGTGAAGCCACTTGAAGTGTGCTGTTTCACTCAGGCTGCCCGTTACAAGACCTAATCCAGCAAAAGCCTGAGTACATGCTTAAATTTTAGCATGTGAATAGTCCCAGTCACGTGACTGAACTGGGACATGCTTGATATGTGTGATAACTAGCACACGTTCTTTGTTATGGTAACTGATAAAATTCGCTGTTGTCTCAGTCATTCTATTCAGTATGAAAAATAGGCTGAAATTCATTTGTCACTATGGATTTAAACATAGCACTTTGGAGGTACAGTCTATGTACTCTGAAACAGGATAGACTCAGCTTCCACAGAAATTCGTATAATCGGGAACACCTTTTAAAATTAATAAAAACATTGCAGAACTAGCTCTTTTGTTCTGCACCAGTGATATTTTGTTGTTTCCCAATGTAGCCGCCAGGACAGCAGTAAGAACCCATATTGCAAATTATATTTGGGTCATCCTCCCTTAATTTAGTGAAAACACAAAAGGACATGAAGGACATGTATGGAAAACAACACCAAACTACTGACAGTCAAAAAGCAATTGTGTGCCTCTCATTTTGTTATCCAAGTGCTTTGCTCTCTCATGTCCTGATCATGGATTAACATCATAAAGTCTGCTACATCGTGGCTTATACTAGCATCACCATCTATGCAGAAATGAATGTAATATGATATTGATCTGGAAGAATAGTGTTTTGCCCTCTTATCAGATACATGCTTCACAAGCAAGCCTTAGTCTAGAAGTCCTTTTAACCAAGTGTGAGAGCATATAAAGCAAAAGGTAGAAACTAAAACCAAAACATGGGTATTTATTATGTGTTTTGTGGGTTTTATATCCTTTTTCAGATGGAAAAAAATTGCTCGAGCATTTGTAATATCTTTCCACAGAAACTATAGTTCTTTGAGACCCTAAGTGAGAGCCAAACCTTTCAGGGAGATCTGAGACTTCCTTTTCATTGCCTAATCACCTTCTATTAATAGCTTGTGCTTAAACAACAGCTATCTGAATTGCAGTTGTTTTTTTNTGTACAAATACAAAGTTGCCCCCCTTTTCCAATCGTTTTCCTATTTAAAAAAATATATATATCATGTAATAATAACATATCAGTTAGAGGTTGTTCTTTCCAATAATCAAAGTTTAGTTCTAGGGTAAGTGACTAGTGAGTAATACATTAAAATACATTGAAGAGTATGACTGGACTTACCAAGCACTCTTATTGCCAGGGTATAGATACCAAGTGCAAATGATTTCAAGTGTGGTTTAATGCATCTAAAAAAAAAAAAAAAAAGTGTTAAACAGAAATAAAGAATTGACTGCAAATAATTTAAACAAAAATAGAAAGCAGGAGGGGGGTAAGAAATGTTACTTTCCCCTCTTTGATGGCACTGACTTCAACAGAATCACATAAATACATAAATAATGTGATATATATATATGTATATATATATATAAAATAATGTGATAAAATCATAACAGCAACAAGGAATTCTGGACATCTATATTCAATATCACATTTTAAGGTGGGGCACTTAGGAGTTACCAACACAGGACAAGAATACTGGTTGTGAAATCATGCATCATTGGATAGTCCTTTTCAATTAAATACTCTCTGAAATGGTGGCTGATGACCCAGATTAGTGAAAGGTGTTTAGGCCCAATGTTTTCCTTGCCCTGTGTCTAGTAGCAGGATCACACCGCCTGTAAAAGTAAATTGGTCAAACCATTGTCTGGCAGAAAAGACCATTTGCATCTGGATATTTCTGAGCTTGCAGCGGTGGCCCGCCACAGAAGCCAGTCCTCCAGCCTTGGGTATGTGGCTCATCTAGGAAGGTGAGCGTGGTGGGCAGGACAACAGCTGCTTTTCATGTCCATGCTAGCAATAGAGTGCGTGTGAAGCCACTTGAAGTGTGCTGTTTCACTCAGGCTGCCCGTTACAAGACCTAATCCAGCAAAAGCCTGAGTACATGCTTAAATTTTAGCATGTGAATAGTCCCAGTCACGTGACTGAACTGGGACATGCTTGATATGTGTGATAACTAGCACACGTTCTTTGTTATGGTAACTGATAAAATTCGCTGTTGTCTCAGTCATTCTATTCAGTATGAAAAATAGGCTGAAATTCATTTGTCACTATGGATTTAAACATAGCACTTTGGAGGTACAGTCTATGTACTCTGAAACAGGATAGACTCAGCTTCCACAGAAATTCGTATAATCGGGAACACCTTTTAAAATTAATAAAAACATTGCAGAACTAGCTCTTTTGTTCTGCACCAGTGATATTTTGTTGTTTCCCAATGTAGCCGCCAGGACAGCAGTAAGAACCCATATTGCAAATTATATTTGGGTCATCCTCCCTTAATTTAGTGAAAACACAAAAGGACATGAAGGACATGTATGGAAAACAACACCAAACTACTGACAGTCAAAAAGCAATTGTGTGCCTCTCATTTTGTTATCCAAGTGCTTTGCTCTCTCATGTCCTGATCATGGATTAACATCATAAAGTCTGCTACATCGTGGCTTATACTAGCATCACCATCTATGCAGAAATGAATGTAATATGATATTGATCTGGAAGAATAGTGTTTTGCCCTCTTATCAGATACATGCTTCACAAGCAAGCCTTAGTCTAGAAGTCCTTTTAACCAAGTGTGAGAGCATATAAAGCAAAAGGTAGAAACTAAAACCAAAACATGGGTATTTATTATGTGTTTTGTGGGTTTTATATCCTTTTTCAGATGGAAAAAAATTGCTCGAGCATTTGTAATATCTTTCCACAGAAACTATAGTTCTTTGAGACCCTAAGTGAGAGCCAAACCTTTCAGGGAGATCTGAGACTTCCTTTTCATTGCCTAATCACCTTCTATTAATAGCTTGTGCTTAAACAACAGCTATCTGAATTGCAGTTGTTTTTTTGTTTTTTTTTTTTTTTTCCTCCAAAACTTAAGGGCTTTCCCAAGCTCCCTGGCAATTGTAAATAGCTTAATGCCACTAAAAAGACATTTCAGCAAATATCTTTGTCACTAGCTGCAAGCATATTTTGGTGATTCCGGTCATGTAAACCCTCGTAGTAAATGTTGCTAAATCTTATAGACTTTTAGGGATTTAGCTGTATTTGTGCTCCATGGAAGGTACAACCAATATCTGCTCATCTAAAAACAGTAAATTACTTAAGTGCTGGAATCTTTTCAGAGCTGACAATACTGAATAATTTTACAAACAGATAACTGGCAAAAAAATAACTTAAATGAAGCCTGCACCTTGACTTTGGGATTATTTGTTTTCAAAGAGTGTTTATTTTCTTTCTGGGAACAGAAGCACATTTTCAGTTCAGACAGATTTTCAGGGAAAGGCAGTCAGTGATGGACTTCAGGAAATCAAGCATGAGCTTAAAATGGAATTGTGCCCACAGGTCATTTGCAGAGAACAAAAAAAGTGGATTGAACTTACTGAAACATGTTTTATTTAGCTGCGCATCAGATTCTGATGCCTTCAATCCAGCAGAAAAACACATAACTTCTCAGTTTCAATTAAGTGGCTGTCAAAGTAAAATGAATTTCAAAAGAAATAAAAGCTACTGGAGCAGAACCAATAAATCTGGTTTGCTCCTTTCATATAACAAAATGTTTTAGCATTGCTATTGAAAAACCTCGCTAAGCTTTTCTAAATACAACCATTAGGCAGTAAGTCCCCTGGAAGCAAGTGGTTAGGGCTGCGAAGTGGGGGCAACTCTGTGATTTAAGCTGACAGCTGTTCAGCTACGAGCATCTCCTCTCATACATTTCTGCAGTGGAGACAAGATGGAGAGCTGGAGGTTGAGCATGGCAGCAATGGTGCCAAGGCCCTTTGTGATACCAAAGTTGTACATTTCCAGCCATGTGTTTTATGCATAGAAGGTAAACATCATGTGAAGGGAAATGGGAAGGAAACTGCATCCCTGCCCATTTTTATATAACAAAAAATCCCGCTGTGCTAGGAGCAACCACAAGGTCTCAACTTGCCAATCGTCCTCCTCTTGGTGCATAGATGGTTTCAACAGTGCAAAAGCTTCAGAAAAAGAAAATGTCTCAAATGGATTTTAATATGTTTTTTTCCTTGCAGTTACTTCTTGGAGACACACCATGTGTTTTTGCAGTACTCAATGCAACACGCTACATTGTGGGTGGGGAAAGCTATGCAGTGTACATGGTTTAAGGCATAGACCTCAGTGGTGGTGTTTGTGGGGGGCAGTGGAGAAGCATCCTCACCTCAACCATTTCTGTAAGTCTCTGTGTGAATATTGCTTCTGGCTCAAGGGTTGTGCTGGAACCACAGCTGAAGCTACATTTCTGTTTTTCTTTATTTTTTTCCATATAGCCTATACTCAGCCAGTTTTAGCACTGCATTTTACCATGTGGCATAAAGACACTGGCAATGAGACAGGACCTGTTCCAGAAAATTTCATTCAAAAGCGAAGAAAATTTGGGGGTAAGAAAACACAACAATAAAAAAGCTTATTTAGAGAGTATTTACTGTTATTTTGTTTGAGAAATAGAACATACCCATATGGAAATAATTTGGAGAAAGGAACTGAGAAAGAAAACCTTCCAAGACAGAGCAGAGCAGCACTTAGAATCCAAAAATTGCAAGAAGCTGACAAAAATCCAGATTAATCACTGGAAGTATTATATTCCTTTTGCACTTTCTAAAATTAGTTTAAAAGCTTATACTTGGTGATGGACAAATGGTTCCAGCAGTTAAATACATAGTGGAACAATCCCTTGGGACAAACTTTTAATAACCTGTGATTGTTACAGCAGAAAAAAAAAAATACAAATCTGGGACATAACAATTATATGGAATAATACAACAGACTCGAGGAGAAGAACTGAGTATGTATAGAGGGTTTGGGTTAGGTCACCTCTGTATATATGTATATTGAAATCCATAACAAATGAGGAAAACCAGCTACCTATAAGCATACAAATGCACACATTGGCATGTGCAGAGCTAATTTCCAATCATGCAACAGCCATTTAACACTGTTCTGTTAATGTAAAAGGCGTTAAGGGAAGTGGAACTTGATATAGATGACAGCTAGGCCTCCTATATTATGTTTAAAACCAGAAACGTACAGCAGGTAGAAATAATCATAGTCATATTGTATCAATGATAGACTCCTTGTCAAATTATGAGGATGCCTGCTGATAAGTGAAAAAATAATTTAAAAGCCACCTCACAGAGCTGAAAACATTTCACAGTATTACGGAATGGAAGGCAAACCAGTATCAAAACACCTTGAAAACATGTTACCAGAAATAGTGATTGCTTACCTTAGAAGAAGTATGTATCCGGGTGTGCCACCTACTGACAAAGTATATGAAGTGATAACAGATATTACCAGAAAATACAGAAACATTTTTGGACACTCATTTCCTTTTTGACATGGTCCCATCACAGCTGAGGAGCTTCTTGAAGGAGATTCTAAAATTCCCACGCAGCTGCAGTTAAAAAATACCTGGAAGACAGCAGGTGAAAGTGTATGATAACCAGAGCAGCAGAGAAGTGGATGCCTGGGAATTGCACATCATGCTTTTCCAGTTAGCCAAAAGTTTAAATCCAAACTGGAGAAGGGTTTTCATTAGGAAGGAGAATTTTATAAAGAAAATACATACATTTGATGAATGTTTTTATTTATTTATTTATTTTTAAAACGATTTTGGTATCCAACAGCTAAAAAAAAAAATGCTCCTAAGCTCCTACATTCTCTGGATTTCTACTGGAAAACAGCAGTTGAGAGAGTTTTAAACATGGGCGGTAGGTTGCTAAAAACCTCAGGATTTTATGGCTGGAGAGGACATGCCTAACTCAATTTTAATTCACTCACTCTGCCAGAACTAGTTAGATTAGGAAAGCTACCACATCACATATAGAAATGAAAAACTCTCACGGTGTTTTTCCCACTTCCATTGGATGCCTGGCAGCCGGCGAGACAAGCAGAAACATAAGTAATGCCGTTTTCCCCACAAATAGGATCCCAGTCATTTTGGGAGCACACACAGCCTGAGTTGCACTCTGAGAACAGGCCTTGCTCATAACCAGCCATCTGCTTGGTTCTGTGGAAAAAGAGGAATCACAATGATGTTTTCAGGCAGATGTGGAAGAAATCATTATCAACTCATGGGTTTTGCTTTCTACCAGGCACACCAGGCCAGGCCTTGTGTCTTTGGTCCATTAAAGTGTTGTCTCTTCCTATCCGTACAGGACGGTAAATTCTTATTTCCCCATTATCAAAAGGATTTCACAATATCACATGCCAATTGTGAGATAGTAATTACTTCATTAAGGGGGACAGCTAACAATTTCTATTCGTGCATTTTCTCATATTTTCTATTGCAGCTATATGAGGCTTGATACAGGACAAAAAAAAAAAAAAGCTTGATTACTCCAGTGGCAAAGAGGGGAGTGAGTTACTCATGGGAATCCATCACTGCAAATGTTGGTGGGGAAACAATCAGAATGGGATTTATCCAAACTGAGGAGCTGTTACCTTGCGTGACAGCTCTATCTGCATCTTTAGCCAGCTCCTGCTGAACTCAGCAGCCGAGCAGCTCCTGAGGCTGTAATAGTAGGGCTAGCCTCAGGTGGACCTCATAGCTAATGTCATGGTTAATTCATGGTTAATCCATGAATCCTTAAGTTGGGGTTCAGAGGCTATTAAACACCATGGGTTGTTCAGCAGCACAAAGAGGCAAGGAACAATTAATTGAGTCTCACTCCCCTGCTGAGCTCCTCACATTTCCAGGAATCTCTAGCTTGAAAGGATGGGTCCCATGGCAATAATAATTAAAAAGTAATCAGAAAAATAATCTGCACTTGTGGCATAAAATCCTCTGAGCTGAAGGCAGCAATCACAAATGGATTCTGACACAATGCCCCGTGGAATAGACGGAATGGTTTCCACCGCTTTGAATCACATTTCTGGGAAGCATATTTAGGTCAGTCATTCTTTTTTCAACAATATATACTTTGTGGAATACAATGAGCAAGGAGTTTACTTCGCAATAGCACTTTATGCTGAAGTTTGCCCTTTCCTGCATACCCGTGGTAGGACATGGTCAGTCCAGCCACATCTGAGTTCTCACAGCCCATCGCAAATAATGAGAGGAGCAGCAGGTAACCAAAGAAAGATGATCCCAGGGAGAGCTTTGCAGCCCCTAAAACACTGATTCTGAATTTCTTCATGATCAGTCCCCCAGAAAATATGCCAAAGGCCACAGCAGGAATGTTGATAAGACCTGAAATCAAACAGAAAGAATCTGTATTAGTGAAAACCCCATCTCAATGGACTATCCTCCTCAGCCAGAAAAACAGCAGCAGTGATAACATGAAGAAGCAAAATATTAAACATCTTCAAGCTGGGCATTTTATTTGTCCAGATTTGGGTTGTTTCTGTGAACGTGCTGGGACTGCTTTTAACTTGCTCCTAGGCAAATGTTTCTTTGCTAGTTCTTTGGCAGAGAGATTATTATCAGTGATATCTTATATAAGGTCTACACAATGATCTTCTAATTTCTTAAGTTAGGTGATTTTCTGCATTGTTAGTTTGTCAGTGGAGGGATCGTTGTAGTGCTAATTCAAATATTCTTAGTGTCATTTCTCATGATAGGTGCTCTAGGCTCAGAGAAGCTGTCTGGGGCATTGTGCTGCTGAGGGCAGCCAAGACAGCCACAGTCCCTTGGGGCTCTGTCATAGATCCTCCCTGTGGCCCTGTTCGTGTCCTTCACCCATGGAGCAACAGAAGGAGAAGCAAGGGCCACGCTCTGGGGCTGTACTGCCCTGAGAAGGTCAGCTTCTCTCCCCTCTTCCATTGGCAGGAGGAGCCCAAACTGCTCATTCCTAGCGGGCATATTCAGTTTTACCTAGCGTTATGAAGTCTGGAGAAAGACCTGCTTTTTCTGTTTTTATTGAGCCATGAAACCAATGATCCCCTAGGGGAGGCTCAAAGAGGGAGAGAGCCAGAGATATGCCATTGTCTCCACGCACAGGACATTTAGGGAATTTCTCCAGTTTTGTTTGTTTAAATGCTCCCTGGGTGAGTGTTGCAAAAGCAAAAATGCATATACCTTATGGGCATTCTTCTTGTAACAGGCTTCAGGGAAACAAGTGGAAGAGCAGTGAAGGGACCATGTAAGATTTGGTGGCCATTAATCCTTACCAGAACAGTTCTGCTCAAAGTAGTGTCCATATTGATAGACATGGACAAGACTGAAAAAATCCTGTTCAGTACATGCAAAAAAGATGTAAATAGGAACCACTGTAAAAGATACTGCACAATCAAGCAAGGTGCCCTTTGCTGGATTTCATAGTTACTGAAACTGATTTTCCCACCTTTACCAGCCAGATCTATCAGATTAAATTCCCCCTTGCATAGGGCTATGTATGCGTTTAGCACCTTTTAATTCCTGCTGACACCTAGCGGTGCTGAGCTGACTGAGCGTATAAAGCAAATCAAGTGCAAAAGCATACATTCATTCAAATACCAGATGAAGTTTATGATTTTTTTTTTTTTCCACGGGACAGGAGTTTTGAAACATGATTTCAAATGACTTGATGTAAAATACAAAATCATGACATAGGAGTCGAATCTCCCTGCTACGAAGTGCACGGGGATCCCTTAAATGTCTGGCTCAAGTCAGTGTTTGATCTGTCTACATGCATGGAAAAAACAGTGCTTAGAAGAAATGCTAGAAGTATGCTTGATGTTAGGAAAAGCCTTACTGCATCTAGTAAAACCATAAGTCGGTACCTTGGCAAGTATGAGAGCCTTGTTCAGTTACTGCTAAGTTTCAAGAGGCTTCACTGGGGTGGCATTTTTCATCTGCACACACATGAAAATTGTACTTCAGGGGATTTCAGAAGCAGCATTTAAAGTGCAACATATGAAGAGTCACTATATGCACATGGGGGCCCCATTGAAACACTTTGAAGCTGCAGCTTTTCCTGGTCTCCTTTGCTTGTAAGAGGAGACTGGGACTGAACGTAGGAGCTGTGTGAGGCACCAGAGAGTACATGCACCCTGATTCCCCATCCATATGCACCCCTTTTATCCATACATGCTTCACAGCCTTACAGATCACTCTATTGCTTATCACTGGCATCATGGAAAACAACACTGCACATGTATTGCAGTATTTAAGGAAATTTAAGGAAAACCATACAAACACAGGAAGCACATTTTACTTTCTTGCATGTTCCTTCATTTGTCACTATTGAAAAATGCCCTCTTCTAGCCTCCAGCTGTTTTTTGTTGTTGTTGTTACACTGCTTCAAATTGCTCTGACAACTCTGTTATCCAACAAATAGGTGGTGACAGAAATTGTAAAAACAAAAGAAAAAAAAAGGAAGGGAAAGGGAAATAGGCACTGGTAGTACTAGCAAACCCTCAGCTTTCTTAGCAAGAGCAGATTGGAAGAGAAAGGAAAGGGAGGAAGGGAAAATGCCTTGTTGCAGGGACGGCCAGCCAGCCAGCACCATTCCCTAGCCAAGCCATTGCACATTCCCTGTTGGATATAGTCCCTCTGCTTTGTGAAATCAGATGGATCTTAATCTTCACTCAGTTTGCACATACCTGAAAGCTTAGCTCCAGAAAATCTGAAAATACAATGAGAAGTACTGTGCTGAATGTAGGGATTGTTTTCAGGACTTTCTCTGGCCATCGCCTATGCTTGAAGATTTCTCCTTGCTCTTAGGGGTGCCGTGCCAGGAAATTCCAGCCTCTATCTTTAAGGAATTAACATAGCACAATGGATCACTACAGCTTTTCTGCATATATATATCTCCGTTGCTGCGCAACTAATGCTGCTCTGAAACACAGCAGTTCCCTCTGTTCTGGATAGCTGTAAACCTCTTTGCTGTCTAATTCTATTGAATCGCTGGACCTCAGAAACTGAATCCAAGCCTGCAGGTTCAACAATTAGGCAGTGAAGTTCACCGTCCTGAAGGCATCCTCAAAAAACAGCCACCTGGATACCCAAAGCTGCCCCTGCAGCTGATTGAGAAAGGTAGCTTCTTCCAGCAGGTCTGGCAGAGCAGAAGCTCTGTGATGCCAGCAGAAACAGCATCTCTTGCTCTTGTGCCATATGGGGGTCTTGGGAGACTAACTTACAGTAGGAAAAGGCTCTTAGGTAAAGTTAGGACAGAAGTACCTGTTTTTCCTTCACCGGCATCGCACTGAGATAATGTTAATCTTTTAACATATATATTATGTGGTCACTGATATGACTTTAACTTCCTTTTATTTAACACCAACCTCTTCAGAAAGTAAGAAATCACTGGCAATATCACAGCTACCTTATGGTCAGTCCTTTAGCACGCACTGAGTTGATCTTCATTTCGTTGAAATAAATGGGAAGCCAGCAAGGGAACAGATCTGTCTGATAACAAATTTATGTCAAGTATTTTAAAATTAATTCTCTTTTAAATTATTCTCTTGTGATATACAGACATTTCAAACTTCCAGTAGAATGGGAAATAAAGTATCAAATTGTGCAATCTTTTACAGTAATGCTTGCATAGATAAACTCAGAGCTAACTAGTGCTAAAGCAGAAATGAAATAACTTACCTTCTATGAGCTACTACTTAAAAGCTAGATAGAGAAGGAAAAGAAATAAATACAGCCTCAAAAGCAATTTTCCCTGTATGTATGTATATGCCACTCCTAAAATATCCATTTTTTAAGGTATCAAGAAGCAGATATACCATTACCTATAACAAAGTTTGTTTTTGAAGATGTTTGCCCATACTGTTGTTCGATATATTTTGGCTTATATGTCACCATGCCAATTAAAGAATTGAAGTGAAGGATACTTGCACACAAATACAGAATGTAAACTGGATTCCCAAAGAGGTTCTTCAGTGATGGCAAGAAGTCTGCAAGACAAAACAACAGAAATGACAACCAGGCTAGAGAGAGAATTGCTACTGTGAATAATATTTTGTAACCTGATTGCACCTTCCAGAGGAGGACTGCAGGATATTTTAGAGGGAATAAATGAAGTCCCGTGATGCTCATAAGAGATGCATTTCTAGATGGGGGGGATGGTGGAGCAAAATATTAAGAATCAATTTTCCAGAACAGCCATCTTGTTTTAGGTACCTTCTTTTGATCAGAAAACAGGGCAGAATTGTTTTGGTGTCCCCTCAACAGCCACAGCATCTTTCAGCTTAATTTGGGAGTGGAGGGTGCTATGCACAGCCGACAGTAGGCATAGACATATTGAGCTACAGATTCAAGTATTGAGGGAGGATACTTTCGGCAACGTAGGGCCAAGGAAATTCAGTTGTGCAAAACAGCTTTTGTTAAAATAGAGATAGATGGTCTCCTAAAATACTTTCTGGTATGTGCCCATCCTTATTCTGATCAGCTATTGTATGTATTTTATGAATGGATGACCATAAAGGAAAAGGAAGTTTAAAAAAAAATGAGACTGTTACTTTCTGATATCACACAACTGCAACAGCCAAGATTTGTGAATGAATTTTTTTTTGCTGAGTTTCATGATATTTGCTGCACCAATAGCATAATTTTAAAACTTTCCGGTGGAGAAATTCTATGTGCAAGAGCAGGTGTAGGGAACAATTAAGAGACCCTTTTTGTGCATGCTAATTAGGTGGAGAGTAACATCTGAGGGAAAAAAATAATTTTGAGGCCACTGAACAGTACAAAAAACAATGAGAGAAAGACTCAACAGTCAGGACAGAAGCTCTAGTGACTTGCCTTTTGCCATCTCAGCAATCTTCACTTGTTGCTGGTAAGATTTGTGTTGCTCCCTGTTATCCTCAGTGATGAACTTTGACTGCTCAGAAGAGGTACTGGAGTCCTTTCTGCTCTCTGGTTTTGGGAGGTGCTTGGGCAGGAACCAGAAGGGGATGCCAGCCAGAACGCTGATCACACCTGCTATTAAGTAACCCAGCCACCAGGCTCCCACCCACTGCACATCCTTGTGAGTTATTGTCACGCTGTCTGGAGAAAGTCAAAAAAAAGGAGAAAAAAATAAATGCTTTTAGGGAATGTTTACTGATAACAAGGAAGGTGATTCTGCAGGGAGTTTCTCCAGAGGAGTCCGTTCCCTCGCAGCCAGATTTAGCTGTGCCATGTGTCAGTATGGGTGTTACAAGAGCAATCGCAGTGAGCTGATAAGGACTTGCTAATTCCTGTGACACAGCAGTGGCCTGTCCCTGACACCACGGGGTCTCAGACCACACTGCTCACATGTCCCCAGAAAAGCTGCAAGGACCAGGCAATGGAGTGATCCAGGTGACCACGCTCCTGTTCCCATCTGGGCTGTTCTGCATAAGAGTCACGGGGACAGACAGAAGGAAGGTGTTGTACGAGGAGGAAGGTAATCATGAGCTCTGGTACTCCTTGAGAGACCTGTTTTCTAGACAATAGTGGTCTGTTGCAAAATGGACGCAGACAGCTCTTGGTAGGATCCTGAGCCTCAGTCCTGCCTCCTTCTGGTGCATGCTGTCTCACCAGAGCCTCCTCGCCCAGGCATCTCCTCGGGGGCACCAGCTGTAGATCTGCTGGGCTGAGGGAGAGTCAGGCTTCCTGCTTCTTCCACACCCATCCTTGTTGCTAGACTTTACTGTGTGAAGTGCTGCATTGCTGTCATCCATTTTACCTTATAAAGTACCCGCTCTGCCCCTTATTCCTAGAAACTAGATAGATACTTCTTTGCCTAAAATACATGCTTAAAATAGGTATATTGGAGCCTGACTGAATTTTTTAAACCTGAGTTTTCTGACTTACCAAGGTCTACAAAGCCAATGTCAACATAAAGTTTGGCACACAGGGATCCAAGAAGAAAGCCAAATATTGGACCTATAATTGCAAGTGTCTGTACGCAGCCTGTAATAGAAACCAGGGGACTGTTATGCCTCTGAGTGAAAATGAACATTTGTTCTTGCTGCACATAACAACAAAGTACAATGTGATAGGTAACAAGTGAGACAGTCTTAAAATACTGAACCAAAGTTTGCTGTCTGGCACATTAGTTACTCAAGTTAGAGCTTTTGCAAGAAAAAAAAGAAAAAAAAAACAATAAAATTTCACCCACTGCATTGATACTTTGATTTTGTTATTGTTGTTGTTATCATCCAATTAAAGAATGAAATTCAGCCCAAAGGAAAAATCAGTGAGTTTAATGGCCTAAAACCAATAACAGCAACAATCCATAACCACTATAAACACTTCAGCTGGATAGATTAAGTTGTGGTGGACCCTGAGCAGGCTGAAAAATCACTTTGGTTTGGTACCCAATATTCACATGTTTCAATACACCCTCATCTAAACTTTCTACATATTTTGAATTTTCAAAATTGATTTGGAAATCTGGGAAGACCAAATCTTTTACACAGAGATCCTGAGTATTTCCCAGGCTGGAATCTTGTTGGGACAAGATGCTAATGGAGAAGGACTTTTTGGTAATATTTCAGGTGAATGTTCAGAGCACTTCACACAATGAACACAACAAGAAAACAGTGCCACCAACTTCTTCAAGCCTCAATCACTATTGGATGTAGTCCTGCCACAATCACTATTGGATGTAATCCTACCTCAATCTGGAGGGAAAGTTTTAAGAGCCTGCTGAAATTCTATTTTAAATGTTTAAAAGAGTACATGTTTTTTATCACTTTCCAGAGAACTGAATGTGCACAGAGGCACAGCAGTCCACATCCAGAAGAATTAGGAAGATTAGGGTAACAGCAGGAGAGCTAAGGTCAAATTCTTTCCTCAAGATAATGGGACTGTGCTGGTATAATTAAAGGGGAACTTGGTCCCTTGAGTGTACACGATCGTTAAATAAACTTTAATATTGGAAATAATGCAAGCAAAACAATCAGGGCACATTAATTCAGCAACACTCATCCCATTAGTCAAAATGACTCTGTTTTCTCTAGGGAAAAATCTATTCAGAAAAAAAAAAAAAAAAAAAAGTTATTTAGTTTACCAATGTATAAGGCAGCATCCTCTTCAATGGCATAATCATCAATGTATGTAATTCCCAAAGGCTGGATAGGAGTTTCACCTATTCCACGTAAAAGATTTCCCAGTAAAACATAGATCCACATAGAAGAGCCTGCTTCTTTTTCACATCCTGGATACATCACAACAGAGATAACAATTATGTGTTTTTCCACAACATTTTGACACTGAATGTACAGGACTTCTAAAATACTTCTAATGTGGGAAAAGTAGTGTGAAAACTGTGAAAAATGTTTTGGGGCCGGGGTAGTGGCAGTTTTAAGCCTATCAGCTTGACTACACATTTAGTATGAACTGCTTCAAGCAAATAGTAAAAGATATTAAAAGTTGGCCAGTTTTATAAATTTCTTGCCATATCCCATTTTATAAACCTTTTGCACTTCTAACCAAAACTGGGATTTTCTAACGGAAAAAGTTGGGAAACGATGATAGCAAGTGCTACAAACAACATCTAATCTGGAGATACAACAATAAACACACACACACACACACACATACACACACACACACACATTTTGTGATGGATAGAGGGTTTGATTCGTTCATCCATAGCTTAGTCTATAAACATAGCCTGTATGGAGGTCATGCCCAGACATCAGGGAGGAAGGCTGTGTCTCAGCTCTGATAAGCTGCTGCCGTCCAGCTCAGGTGGACACCCATGAGGAGCTCAACACATGCGGAGGGGACACAGCTTCCTGCTGTGCAAAACAGAAGGAGAGTGGGCAGGGAGGGAAATGAGAAGGTGGGTCTGCAGTCTGGGAGACCCAAATGGCTATTTCCAGTAGCACAAGGCCCCAGAGGCACATTTCCTGACAGAAGGAAAACTAGGAGTTTCCAAGGCCCCCATGGGAGCTCATCTGGTGTTCCTACAAGCCACGAAGCTTCAGAAAGTTGCTGGAGGAAGCAGCAAGGCTGAAGGAAAGGTGGTAGCCTGAAAAGACATCTTGGCAGTATGCAGTGGCAGGTATTAATTTATTTTTAATAAATTTGTCTCACCAAACCAGGTAGATCTGGCTTTTATCTGAGAAAGATCCTTCTGATTCCCATTTATTATTTTTTGCATTCTAATAAACTATTGCATTAGAGTTTGAGAGCCTTTTGATATGTTTTAGTGTGCTTATTACAATATGTAAAAGAGATTGCTCTCACCTGCATTTATTTTGGCTTGAGATTTTTCCAAGGCCGAGAGTGGAGTTTGGCTTTTATCCTGCAGGCACGGAGAGATGCTAACAGTCGAATTGATGGTGGAAGGAAATCTTTCATACCGATATCTGTTTATAAACAAAAGTTGTTTTTTATTCTCCTAACTTATAAGAAAAAAAGAAACAAACAAATCTGTTGCTACCATGGAAGAGAGCACTTGAATATAGCATTTAAATGCAGATTTAATCTTCATCCAGTGTTCCCAATGATCTGTGTTGTTTATGGGGAATAAATAGCACTTGGTTTATACTGTGGTAGTACATGAAAATTGTCCATTTGCTTCTCACTATGTCACAGTGATACGTTTCAGTTTAACAGGCAATTTGATACATGAATCTGTTCCAAGGGATTATCAAACAGTGGGTGCATCCTGTGGCTTGCATTTAGTACTCAGATTGTCTTCCTGATTTTAGTCATCACTTCACCAAAGCTTCAACAATTCTTAAACCATGTCGAAACATGGCCGATCAATTGAGATCATAGACTAATAAAATGATACTTTGATTAAAACTGAGAATAGCATATATGTTAAATTATTAGCTCTGCTGTAATAAAATAAGTCTTTGTAATAAATATTAAATTGAGTAACCACATTTCTAGGCCTATTTCTACAGGCCTTTTCACAATCAATGCCTAAATATCTCAGTGAGCTAACATCCAGTGTGCAGAGCCCAGTTGGAAAATACCAATCACTTTGCACTTACCGTCCCATGAAGAACTGGGGCATTGCAATTAGGAATGTTCCAGCTGACATAATTAAGCAGCCTGCTCCAATTATTCTTGGCCTGTGAAGCTTCGCTCCAAAGTAGCTTACAAGAACTATGGTTAGGAGGTTCCCTTTGAGAGTACAAAAGGAAAACTAAGTTTTATGGCTTGTTGATAAAACATCCCATAGAAAAATTATTCCTAGTGAGGAGTGTATGCAGCCATTTCAGGGGGAGAGGGCTGATTGCATGGGGTTTGTGCTTCAACCTCTTTCCAGGCATCCTTACAGGAGCCCAATAACTTCCTTGATAAGAAAACCATAAACTTTGGAAAAGCAACTGGAAAAGAGAGGGACTGTGTCAGATGATACAGTGCAGCAAACTTTATACACAAGCTAAGATTTAATTCCCATGAATACCACAGTCCACTGAACAGCCAAGAGATAAATCCAGTAATCCGAAACAGCAAGAGATGATGTCACACTGGAAACCTTAGTGCAAGACTGTACAATGAACATAGATTACAGTTAGAGTTTTGTACTCCTACAAAAGGAGACAGGTAAAATCTTTGCAAGTAGTTTAATTCTCATTCAACAGTTACAATTTCTATTAGTATTAATTAACCAGCAACTAAACTTATCAAATCACAAAATATTTAGGACTATGTTGAATTGCTTGTGTTAGTAACCCTACCCTACCCAATGCAATCATATTGAGTCATATTGATTGTTACTGGATGAACCTTGCTCAGTTTTAGTGGTCCTAGGAGATTCATACAATTATTTTCCACAACAAATTTCATCACTCTTTTTTTTTTTTTTTTCTGAAAACAAAAATGGATTTATACAGCACATACCAATTTCAAAACTGCCATCAATAACGCCAACCAAAGAGGAAGGGATATCAAATCTTCTTTCTATTTGTGTGATAGTGCTTTTTAGATAACTTCCTGACAGTGCTTTAGCAAAATAAACAAATGATAATGCACCAAGAAATATCTGTGAAAGAAATTGGCAGTGATTAAAATCAGGCAGTAAAGAATGGTTTACTTTATTAATTATTTCTAAACAGTTCTTACATTCCCACTTTTCTTTGCTGATAACCATGTCAATATTTCTCCCAGTCTATGAAATATGCTTGATCGCCTATTTATCCATTTCCTATGAGTAGTAACAATATATATAGAACTTGTTATCTGCCAGTGCTAATTTCAGGTAGATGCCAAAGCTACCAATGCCTGGAAGGACTGAGAAATATAGCACCCTCCTGATCTCTCTAAGGAGGGGGTATTTCACAACAATAAACAGTAAGGGTAATTATTAAGTGGGACTTGGTGGAGAGAGGAGTTGGTTTGGGGGCACTTTTTAACGTAGGCTTTGCAACCAGACAGATTTTATAGCGCTGTTTTGGTAAACTCTTCCCCTTGAAGCCCAGGGTGGCAGTGAGGTGTCCATACAGGAGTGTCTCCAGCCACATGAACATCTAGAGCAGTACTAGATGTTGAGCAATGAACAGGAGGAAGAAGTCTCTGCCTCCTCTTACATGGCTCCATGAGTTGAACAATCACCTACCAGACAATTCTCTTCTAGGACTGCTCTTTCCCCACCAGATTCCTTCCCAGCTCCAATACATACATTTTCTTTTGAGTGCACAGTGCATCCTGACAGGTGAGAACCTTCTCACATCTTTCTGTTTTGCAGAGGCAGTTATTTTCTCTTAGTTATTTTCACATATGCTGTAGTGTCTTTGATGCAGGAGTGGGCTTTGGAAATGAAACTCCCAGCCCCATCATACTGCAAACAAGCAGACTGAACTCCTTTCAAACAAAATTAAATTGGAAGATGTACTCCAGAAGGGCACTACATTCACTTAGAGGACTAATGGCTCTTCAGTCTCTGGGACAGAACTAGATCTAGCCTGATGCAACTCCCCACCCTGAAGTGCATGTACAGTGAACGCAGGGTCCTCAGCTCCGGCTGTTCCACTCCTACAGTGCTATTGCCTAATGTAAACACAGCTTTACTAAGTACTAGCTCCAGGGATACTCACACACTGTGCAATTGGTCTTGGAAACCACATTGCCTTCTGCCTTCAGATGCAGGCTGTGTTGACTGAATATATATGGATGCTCTTTGTAAAAAGTGTTAAAAGCCCCAAACCCAAAATTAAAACACACAGTAATGTTTGGTATATAGAGGTGCCTAGACCCTTGTCCTACTCTTTAGGCCTGCTCTCTGAGCAATCATGCTTCCACCAGTCTGGAGCCCTGAAACAACTTCCCCACCTCCAGTGCAACACTCCTCACAACATCACAACTAACGTGGCACATTGGTAGTAATACTGGCATCACTGCTGAATGCCAATTCTTCTGTCAAGGTTCAAAAATATCTCTGTGTCACATTCAACACACTTTTCTTTATACAGAGCTGGTTATTTCTCTTTCAGAAACACTTGTGGGTATCTCATTCATATTTCCCATGGTGAGAGTTCTCAGAAAGCTCTCTAGTAAAAAGATTGCCATAATATTTTACATGTTCTGTGTGTTTATGCTGTTGGATTTTAAATAGCAATCTGAAAGCAAGTATGGTTTTCCACATGAAAATCATACAGGTTAAAGTAGAACTTCAGACTTCTCCATCTCCCTCTGGCACGCATTTTTCCACTGGGTTTGGAGCTGTCCCAGGAGGGAGATGGAGACCATGTGCAACAGTGGAAAAGTCTTCCTGATTTAGAGCTGAAACAGAAAGGTGCACAGGATTTCACATTCTTCAGTGGTCTGTGAATGACTGTAAGTAAAATATTTCACCCCATCTTTTTCATTTATAAAAGCAATTTTAACACATAGGAAGGCTGATAAGTGGTAAAACACACACACAAACAAACAAACAAAAAAAACCACCTGTTGACTCTGCATATTTTTTTGGGCATTCTAAATGTTAATCATATTAGTTTGGTTCTCAGAAGCCAAAAATTTCTTGAACAGAAAAAATCTGAGCTGAAATATTATTGGTTTCTATTTTTGGAGCTAATAAGCTGATTCCTGACTGGCTGATCTGTGACTGAAGTTTTATTCAGTGAGGGAATCGGATTATCATTGCAGCAAATGGAGGAACAATAATAAAATTATTATTATGTCACGAATTTGATTAATACAACTCATCCTCTATTTCAAAGCAGGATCACAATTCTGGGCCTTTATAGGAGCAGGTAAAATCAAGGAGAATACTCAGGAATTAAAAAATATATATATAGCAGTTATTAGACTCCATTAACCTGACAATATCTTAATTGCTTTGCATAACGTATAGACTTCAACTCAACTATTGTTGAACTCAGTGACTTTATTGGGAGCTGGATCAGGATCTGCAAGTAAATTTTTTACAGTTTAATGTAGCAGTGATACTGTTTCAGTTTGGTTTCAAAGTCCTCTCATGCAGAGTTCGCTTGAATCGGATTTATTACAATAACATAGCACTCAGAACACCCAGACCATAATACAAATATTATTTTCCAGAGCCCAGAAGACTACCATGGCTACAATCTTACAAAAGCAATCTGTACTAACAGCTGTCTGTGGTATCTGGCTTCTGATACTCTGTTCTTAACTTCAGGAAAATAGGATGGTGCAATAAAGATACAACTGACCTTTAAGGATGAGCCTTGAAGACCTCATAACACGCAAGCTTCAACCAATATTTTATATTTGAATATTGCCAAACGCTAGGCAAATACAGATCAGAAGCAGAATTTTTTGTGGCTTTGAAGTAACTTCAATAACTTCGTACTGACTCAACAACACATAATCACAACTTAAAAAGGGTCAGTTTACCAAAAAAAAGGTCTTCTACATCCCTACTAGAATATCCAAAAACTCTTACTCTACCTTTACACCTCCACAACATGATTGTTTTTCCTTGGAAGCAGAAGATTCAGATTTGAATGAAGATCGGTCAATGGGCAGGATTGTGTTGTTTGAGAAAAACTGAGTATTTTCTTTTGATGAAATCTCCATGATGATATCCCCTGACTCTAAACCAGAAAACATGAAGAACATTTTAAAAGGGCATCCCATTAGCTCAGCCTCATAAGTTTGTCATGTGACAGCAACACCCTGCTGTACTGTTTTCCCAACAACAGCAATTATCAAACTTCACAACAGAATCTGACCAGTGCACTGGATGTTTAATTATGGAAATTTGCAATCCACTTGCCTATAATAATGGAGATTAAATCATACTCAGTAAACAGTCTTCATCTTCATTCTCCAGCTATCATCAATGTGATTTCATTGAGCATTTGGCCAAGCATTGCCAGCAGACTAAATGAGGCATTTTAAATAACATTTCTGGAGCCTATATGTAAGAATTTCACATTTCTAGTTGTGACTATGTCCGCAGAGATTTCTCAGAGCTGATCTCTAAATTTTCCATATATGTGGGACATTAAGTAATTAGATCAAAGGAAATCTAGCCCTGTTAATGAGGGACTTGAATTGTTTTAGATTGAAACATTAGCTCTAATCGTCTGATCATAGCTAATGAGTTACACAAGAATAAAGAGGTTTAGTTCTCTTTATCATTTCAGATAGGGCCTTAGGGCTCAGTGGTTTTGTCAATTGTTACAGGAAAAATGTGAATTTGCTTCTTTGCAGGTAAATACAAAGAAGTAAAGAAAACCTAAATACTGCACTTTGAGAACAAAAGGTATCAGTAATTCTTAAATCTCTACTTACATAGTACAGTACTTTGTTCTTAGTTTCAATCTCTCTAAATCAGATCTGAAAATATTTTTGAAATCAGCTTCTGTGCTCACTTTTGAGCAGCACTATGTTTTATAGAATTGCTGGCTGAAAATAGGAAGAGAAGTTCTTATTTTATGTTTGTCTAAAACACAGGTCTTACACAAATGAAAGACATATAAAGTTTTAAGAATATGTATATATACCTGTATATACACTTGTATTCATGACTTCCAAGGGTCTGTACAGCAGGTACTTGCACTTTCAGAAATGTGAAAACAACAAAAGTATATCTAGATGCTAGTATTTGCTCATGCAAATACTTGCCTAGACTTTGTTAGTATATGGGCAAGGCAGAAAGACTGTGGCTGAGGTAAATAAGGTACCAACATTTCCAGTGAGAGCTCTCCATGACATCAGGTGAAATAGAAGCTAGTGACTGCATATAAGAGAAATAACTGCATTTGACGCTACCCCGTCAGGGACTGTAATGCATTTCCTTGTCAGCACTAACGGGTATACAGATGTTTTCAAAAACAACAATAACAAAAGAAGGATAGTTGCACTTTACAGGTTTTACCGTGTCCACAATTGTAACTATGGCACAGCTTTACGGAGGACTGTAGTTTTCTGACCAGGAGCAACCTGCAACCTTGTTTCTCAGAGCATCAGTTCAGCCGCCCTGATAACATCTCTGAGGGAAGCTCTTAACACAAGACAGAGAGAAGGATAGTGTGCCCAGGGCTACCACAGACCGCTGCAATGTTAGCTCTAATCTTTCCTCTTTCATGCAACGAGTATAAATATGAGTGTTTCACTTACCACAAACTTGCCTAGTGCTGCTTAAACAGTTTTTTGGTTCCATTGGTACTATACTGGGAGTATTTGTAACACAATCCCAGCCACACTGGGAATTCAGAGATAACAGACCAGGGAGTTATCCGGGGAGACACCTGGCTGGTCAGCATGGTCTGTCAGGGACTTGGTTATAGCAACAACCTTAGCTTTTTGCCTTCTCATTGTGGACACCGTATTTCTCCAGCGTGCCATAAAACATGAGGACAGATAGCCCATGTCAGCGCTTCCACACCAGACATAGCAGGAATGCTGGCAAAGAATAATTCCAAATAGTGGCACTCCATTTCCTTGAGGACAGGTTACTGGACCAGTTAGGCCGATAATGACAAATAACTGGAGTTCGGCCTGCAGCACTCCACTTGTTTAAGAAAAGTCCATTTTGTTGATAAGACAAGAGAAATGCAGTTGCCTCATCACCACTGAAACACTCTGGGCCAAATTCAACCTCCTCAAGGTTATAGTGCTAAATTCAAGCCTCCTGTATCTAGCAATCTTCAGGTAGCTCTCCCTGTGTATATATATGTATATCTGTGCACACTCAGTTGAGATGAATATAATCATACATTCTTTACCTGATCTGTTAATGACTGCAAAAGTGTTTATGCATGGATGCATATGCACATACACAAACATTTCTTAAGCTATATCTATTGGAAGACAAAATCCTAACTGAAAGGGTATTATCATATGGATTAAGTGTATTCTGTTTACTCACTAACAGTTTAAAAATAAGACCTGAGCAACAATTACCTTGGCACGAGATTTAGATTTATATTTGCTTGTTGTTTTAAGTACATTATGTTTACCATGTAATATTTGCAATGATAGAAACATATTTGTTGGTTTTATCTGTCCGTATTACTAAGCCTGGACACAATCTTCCAAAATGCAGGTTTTCTGGCCGTAAAGGTACTCAGCTCTTACATAAGCAAGTAACCATGTGGTAAGAACAAAACCAAGTGTACCAAAGCATAAACAATTAAATGTGTATATACAGACAAATGTATTTTCTCTTCTTTCAACCAAACACCATCTAAGCAGTATTTCCTAATTACAGGTAGCATCTTCTGAAGCTTACATAGCACTTCAAAATCTTCAAGGATCTCTGAAGATATTTAGTCAATGGATCTTCCAGGGATTAGTCCTTCTATATCCATTTTGTAACTTTTACCGAGATTAAGAAAACATTGTATAAGGCTGCTTTCTGTCTTAGAAGACGCTTCCCTTATTTAAAGCTGCTCTTCTCCATAGCAGTCAAGAAAGAGTAGGTACATAAGTGAAATGAGCACCTAATTCTTCTAATGCTTTCTGTACTATCAACCCCAAAATAGCAGAGGTTCTCTTGGACACAAATAAAGCAGGTACTATCAAATCCAGAGATGTTTTATTCTCTGTGAGGATAAACATGGTAAGAACATGGTGTTTTACCACACTTAGGAAGAATCAAATCAAACAAAGTGAGTCCCACTTTAAAATTGCCTTTTGTGGTAGTACTGAAATAAATGAAAGGGGCAGAATTGTATCCGCAGTCATTCTAACAGGAAAGAAGGGCACTGGAGCAGGTGTCCTGAAGTGAAGGGAGCCTTGCAATCTTCGTTACACTCCGTCCAACCATGCACATCCAGGCTGGTGACACCGCTGGAAGGACCACTACTGGTCACAGCACCTCCCTGCTCATCGCCAGGGCTCACAGCTGGGGCCCCGCTCCCACATCGCATTTCTGGCTCCAGCCAGCCAGGGAGTGGGGGCCCTCTCTCATGGGGCTGCTTTCCGCCCCACCAGGAGCCGGCCCGCTGGCTCACCTGGGACACAGCTCGGACGGCAGTGGCGTGTACCCTCCCAAGGGCTGGCATGTGGGGCTGCACTGAGTGGCCAGGTCCGAGGAGGCGCCCGTCTCCGAGCATGTATGCAGTGGGCTGAGGCACCACCAGGCAGCTCCCAGAGCGCCTTTCCACTCATCCAAACTCCAGGCAATGAAAAAGTCCTTCCCCCCACTGGAAACACGTCCGCTTTGCAATAAGCCTCCTTAGACATGCCGTTGTTAGGTGGCAGCCCACAGGCGTAGGAGCTGCGCTTGCTAGACTAGGTGGCCACAGGATACCAGTGCAGAGACATCCTCTCGAAAAGGCAACTCAACAAAGAGAAGAAAAACCACATCTTACCTGGCAGCAGGAATCCGCAGAGATGGTGTCTACCCTTTTCCGTAGGTAAGCTCCTTCTATCGCTTATGCTTACCCATACATGCATGCACATGCTCTGGTCCCAGCTTAGAAGCAGAAAAAGCTGGAGAGGAAGACCATCTCTTATAGACTACCCAGACTAGGGACAGTACTTCTTATACTGGAGGCAGAGAAAGGAATAAACATAGGGGTGGAGGAACTGCTGTCTCCTGTTTTGCCTGAGCACTTGGTATTCATCTCCCCCCATCCTCCTCCCCCACCTCCTCACTTTTTTCCTCCCTCCTCCCCTCCTATCAACTCCAGCTCACTGGGCATATGGCAAGCAAAGATGTTGGGTACCCTAGCTGGAAATCCTGAAGAGCACCTAAGCCCTCCCTGGGTATTTTTCTTTGGAACTTGCTGCAAGCTTGATGGGGCACGTGACAAAGATTTGTTGAGAGAGAAAAAATAATCCTGATCTTCTTAATTNGTTTATTTACAGAACTTTCCAGTCCAGACGCTGGTCCTTCCCAGTATGCCCAGTACTCCCCCAAAGCCCCAGGGCAAAGTGCCTGCCAACGTGATGTAAAACCAACATGAAGAGAGCCATTAAAGGAGAGGACAGAATTTCACTGGATAATCAGTCAAACTCTTTGACAAAATGAAAGGAAAATTTTGCAAACTTCATTCCAGCCCTGTGTTTCTCCTGCCACAAGGTTATGGCTATTGAAATGGCAGCATTAAATTGCAAGTTCATGTAATGGTGAGGGACATGACTAGTTCTCAGCGCAGTCACTTGAACTGAGAAAGGTTATAAATCCTGTGTGTTCTGCTAACTTGTGAGATTTCATTACACAAACAGAGAAGGTATTAACTCCAAATTCTTCTTCCTTCCCCCTCCTTGCTCTCTCCTACCCTCTGCAATAGGGTATGTTGCCATGGCAGCTAAAACCCCACGGACACTCAAAATGGTGGGGTGCCAAACACAGCGCCTTGGAGCAGATTTCTGTTTTCCTAGATTTAATACAAATTATTATCCATTCCTTCATTATATCTCAATTTTGGGTTCTTAATGCGGCTGGAATTTTATTACAGTGCACGTAATTCACATTTTGTACTTTAATGTCTTATATCCTTATTTGGCCGGTTTGGAAACTTGGAAATCTCTTTTCCTCTTTTCTAAGAGATATCAGAGTGCCTAATAGTCCACAGGAATTAGTGATTAGGAGAATTAAGAGTACTTTCAGCCTCTTTGTGAGAGCAGCTTCCAGCCTGTTTCCTTCAATTATTAGGAAAAACTGAGTTTACACAATACAGGATCTGTACTAGTTTTGCCTGATCTTTAATCTTCGTTGCTGACCTTGTCTCCTCCAATGATTTCTGACAAACTCCAGTTTTTCTGCCACTGGTAGCCCTCACCACACTGTCCTTTAATATAGGTGAGGTTCATATTCAGAATCCCATATTCATTATATAAATCTCTCTCACCTAATTTGTCCAAGACCCCATTATGCTATGAAATTTATTGATGAACTCTGGGGCATGGTCCTCTACCCTTAGAGAAAAACACCTAAAAAAAGTGTTTTAAGCAGTTTAAGATGAAGTAATGCTTTAAAGAACGAGGCCTATCAGGTTGAGTGCAATATTCTCATCATTCTTGGATTTTTGGTTCACTGAAAATCCTCAGCATCAGCTTTCTATCACAGTTGGGCTTTCACTGGAATTTCTTTATAGACCCTTCTCTGACTTCTTTATAGGTGTAGATAATATCTTAACTGGAACTGTACCAAAACCACTCTGACGGAGATATTTTCCATTATGGAAAGTTTTCTTACACCTCCCAAATGAGCATCATCATTCCCTTACAAGCTAATTATAGCAGTTCCTCAGAAACAGTCTTATTTATGTCCTCTACAATTCTTTTCCAGATGCTTGGAGAAAATGAACAAAAAATCCTCTCTAAAACTAACTCAGTGAGTCCATCTGGCAGAGAAGAAAGTCTCATCCAGGTAGGAATTTATCAGTCTCACAGGCCTCCCACACAATGGATATTGCATAGGAAGGCGATGCAGTAGATCACCTACTTTGATTTACTAACAAGAACTGAGACATGGGAAACAAACCACTACCAATTCTGATGCAGGACATGACACCTCTTGTGGCAATGCCCGCTCTGATTTCTCTTTTCACTGCCTCCCACAGTAAAGCACCGCCGAAGCACAATGACACAAAACTCCCTGGAAGCTCACTAGACAATCAATCAAAGAAAGGTCTTGCTTTCCCATAGTCCTAAAAGAAATTGCTTACTTATATATACTTAGTCTATAATTGAAACAAAGCCTTGAAAGCAGCTACAGGACAAAGGATCAGACTAAAGGTTGTTCCTCGAGGTCTGTTTCCATTTTCTTTGCATTCCTACCTTGTATTAGTTACAGGAAATTAGAAGCCAGACCACCTTCATTTCTAAAGTGCAGGGTTAAATGAATTACATTTACAAAGCCTGGTCTAGCCATAGTGAATAGCTGGGACAAGAGTAACCTTAATTCATAGACATATCAATACACTAATCACACAGCAGGTTTGTGGGTCAGTCTTTAAACCATCCAACAACAACAGCTCTCTGAGGTGAAGCTCCAGAGAATTGGCTGCTGCTTCTTCAAGCACATTTCATGAACCAATGCTAACCTTGTAAAGTCTCAAAAAACAAACAAAACCAACCAACCAACCAAACAAAACAAACAAACAAACAAAATAACAACAACAACAAAAACAGTGTTTGGAAGCATGAAACCTTTTCCTTTGTAAAAGACATTTTGTTAAAACATATTCTTTATATTCCCATTTAAATCATAAGGGCTTGCCTGCAAATATAAACTGTACACTGAAACCTGAATACACACATAAACACTGCAAAGAAACTTTTGGGTTTATCTGATAAAAGGAAAATATTGACTTAAAGAAAAAAAAAAGAAACCCAAAAATGTATAAACAGGATTTTGATAGACCATGTTGTCTTAAAATTTGAGCTCAAGTAATTACTATGGTCTGACAGAGAACACATTCCCAAGCCTTAGTACTGTGTTGGAAAGTAAGGCTATGTACAGACTTTCAGTAGAATGAGTTCCCAACTACTTAGCTTGACACTTGGCCAAATGTTCCTTTTTTATTTTATTTATGCTAGTATGTAAATACTCCAACTCTGAGCTGCCCTCCTGTGCCTGTAATGACTCATGCAGAAGGAGAGACAGTCATGGCAGCAACTGCTTGTGGCCCAGAGTCCTCCTACTGTTGCGATCTCCTAAACCCTCAGAGAGCTCAGTGCAGGAGTGAAGATGCGGCAGACAAGACCAAGAGAGCTGGTTAGTAAGTAATAATTACATTTGAAGGAGAGCAACTGAAATCATTCATGTTTGCTGAAGGCCATGCAGGAAGTCCGTGCAGAGCTCAGGAAAAATTCAAACAGATCCAGATCTCATGAATCCTTGTCCAGAGAGCAGTAAGCTCAAGGCATCCCACCATCCTTGAGTCTGGAAATGCAGCTGCCAGAATAAAAGTAACTTAGAAAGCATGATGGCTTGGAAACAGCTATTTCTTTCAAAGAAATATTTCTCTGTACTTAAATTTTAGTATAATTTAACTTTAATAACTTATAAAAAATACATTTTTGCTTTCTGTGATTCGCAGGAAAATATGTAATTTGGAGTCAGTGACAAGCAGATACAGCAAAGATGTTTACAGTTAACCAATGAAGCAACCTAATTTCACTGCCTATATAATTTTAATTACTTTAGCTATGCTCCTCTATTACTATGGATTCACTGTTTCTCAAAATCAATTTTCCTTTTCATTTCATTGCAGTCCTTGTTAGATACATAAATGAATAGGAAAACCACTGTCAGAACAAACCTCACATATCCATTCCACATCAGAGAACCACAGACACATAATACACATTGGCTGTTAGCAGCACTCAGGGAAGTAGTGGTTGGGGTGCAATTTAGCACTTGGTGCAGCCCCACAATGGAACAGTAACAATACCACTTTTACCATGTATGTTCTCCATGCTGGGTGCTTAAGGTAACATACAGGAACATGCTCAGTGGCTGTAGATTATCTTGAAAGCGGCTGCGCAAGGTAAACAGGTGAAAGATCAGGTAAAAGATGTAGGAGATTGTCCTTCTTGAATGATGAGTAAAAACCAAACATTATAGATCCAGACAGGTTTTGACTAGAGTTTTAAAGAGAGGGGAAGTAATGTGTATACCTATATAGAACCACACTTTGCAAAGATCCCGATGGACTCTGTGGAAACCCAGCTCTGAGGGGGTGCAATGAGTGTTGAAAGAGATCCAGCAACATGATACAGCTCTTCAGGGCAGGAAGCACTTGTACCCACTGGAGCTTTGGGAGAATTTTAGTTTAGAAGAACGGAATGAGAGAAACTGGAATTTGGCCAGGGATTAACACCATTAATCTTAATGAAATCCCACAGCACTTTCTGTAATGCAGATAAATTCTTTGAACTAGGTTTAAACCCAAAGATTTGGGCTAAAAATGTGGAAAGAGGAGGTGCAAAGACTTTAACAGAAGGGTTTATTACACTGAAGGTGTTGAACCTGTTGAATGTGATGCCTTTGGCAAGCATGGTAATAAACAATTGCCAGGTGCAAAAGCTTGTGAAGGGAAGTAGTTTACCAGCAACAACAACAATCACTGTAAATGAAGTCACCATGCAGATCAAACAGGACCCTTCTGCTCTGTGCTTCCTGGCTGCAGATAAGCAGATGTTGCAGCAACCTCTGTATCAAACTTCCAAACCATGACAACTGAGTCTATCCCGGGCCATTTAGTGATCACAACTAGCAGTCTGGACTGAGAGTGACACAAGCCATCAAAGCCTTACCTAAAACTTTAAACTTGCATATTTTCTCCCATGGATCATGAATTAAGGCAATTTTTGTATCAGCTTTTGATTGTGAAGCTGCTCAGCAAAGTAGCTGGCTTTGACAGTTTTCTCCTCAGCATGCCAGTTTTTTGGGATCCCAGTGTGGAGCGGTTAAAACTCTCCCTCGGATGGTGTGAGATGCCTATCCCAGAGCTACTCACTCCATCTGTCAGGGTAGCACCTAGACATTAGGCAGCTGACTGTCATACGTGAAGTGCTGATCATATCAAGGGATCCCATGGTCGCACAAGGGATCATGTCTATTTCCACAGGATTTTGGTGAGAGAATTGAAGGGGGAAAAAAAAATAAAGAAAGCACTGTTAAGCAGAGTGCCAATAATTCTCTGAGCTATTTTTAGTGAAACATTAAGTGGGTTTTAGGCAAGTGGATTTGCTTGAGCAATTGAGTGTAATTTGAACACCTGGAAAATGCAGCATTTAATTGAGCTGCTACTGACTGTGCGTCATGGTCTCCTTTATGTTTTACCAGAACTGCAGGAAAGGTATGCTCATGTGTGGTCTCATTAGCAGATTGACTGCTTCTACTCTGTGTTTTGTTGCTCATCCCTTCCCATGGGAACCTCTTGCTGTTTGAAGAGCTCCAGAGAGAGTTCTGTGATTTCTAAAGACAAGTGCATTCTTACCTTGGTAGCCTCATCGTTGTGATGAGGAGTACTGAATGAAAAGAGTTTTTCTCTGTCACTCCAGTAGTGTGCTTTTCTGTCAGCAGCTCTGAATCTCTGGATCAAATAATTCCATGCTATGGAGTTATTAAATGCTTTGAACAGACCAGCTGCAGGCTTATGAGCATTTTCTTTAGAACAGGTATAGCCATATTTTACTTTCATACTGGAAATGTTCCCAACTAATAACTTCCTAATCATTGCCTGGTGCAAATTTCCTTACATTTTTGCCATTCAAAATTTAAGCCAGAGAACAAATAAACTGGCGGGACTTCAAAACTGACAGCCAGGTTTGTGGCTGATGTTTTTCCATATTTTGAAAATTGTAATTTTTAAGTTATAGGAAAAGAGGCTTTGAACAGACAGCTGATCCAGAGAATTTGTATACAACCATTTTAAACAGGTTGGCTGAAAAGCTCTCCAGATTTTGATGAAACTAGGTAATAAAACTTAAGGAAAAAAAAAATAGGGCAAGTTTTAGATAGTCGTTAGATGCCTTTTTTTTTTTAAAGTATAAACAGTGATCAAAGAAACCAATTTGATATCAATACTAGTCTACATCATGGCCTACCAAAATCTTTCACTGTAGAATGACAGTATACTTATCAAAACAATTGCATGAAAATTAATTTCACTTACTGATGTCCCACTTCAACGTTACTTTTGTGATTAATAAGGAAAACACTATTAAGGTAACACATTTCATTTTCTTTGGAAGATTTAGCTACTCTGCATTACTATGACTAAATTGTTCCATACCATACAGAGCACATTCAAACAGCATGGTCCATACTGGACTGAAAAATAGACAGATGATGGATGTTCAAATACTGGTCTTCATTAAAGAAGGATGTTTATAATGAGGCCTGCCACAGATTGTCTGAGTCATGCAGCATTTAATGTGTGATTTATTAGTGATCTGAAATAAAGTGCAGAATTCTGCTGGTAAAGCTACAGATAATCAGACACGAATAAACGTGAGCAGGGGTCACAAACACATACAAAGCAGGGCTGGCAGATAAAATGGTACTTCAATATATACCTGCTTTATGGTACAGCCAAACATTTCGGAAGAAGGAATATATGATACGTATGCACCAACATAACCCTGCCATACCCAAACAGTGGAAAAAACAAGCCGGAGAAAGGGTAAAATACCTTCTGCATGGCAGGACACACAACGGCAAAATGTGACCAATTCTAAGGGCTGCATTTTCAACCAGCTGCTGGCCGGCTGGTGGGAGATCATCAGAGGGCTACAGGGACCCTGAGGAGGGGGAGAGAGGACGTGCCTGGCAGCCACTGCAAAGCCAACAGCTCTCGCCTCACTCTCTGCTCAGCTTGGTGTTTAGTCACATAAGTGGCCTTGAAACAAATGAGGAATCTGCCTCATCAATGCTGAAAGCTATGTCGTACGAATGATGCCCAAGAGAAATCCTTCTTCAGGATTGTCTAGTATTGCCAGTTACCTCCACAATTTCATGCTCACCTATTTTATACCCTCCCACTGAAGGCTCAGAGAGAGCATGGAATTTTGGACCTGATATAAAACTTGCTCAAATCCTCCCACCAACCTTACTGAATCAGAGTTTGAAGAGGCGACAGGTCAACTGCTGCCTGGCACTTGAGCAGAAAGCTGAGCACTGAAAGCAAATTTGTTCAATAAAGGAAAAAGAAACACAGCAAACAGGATACCACAGAATTATATTTACGTTGTACATTTGTCTTCACATTGCAACATCCACATTGTTCATTTTGTGACAAGTATTTCTAATAATTTTGAATACATATTTACTGTATAATACATTTTACCAAGAGGCACTTCCAGTAATTCTGGCAAAAAGGAGCTTCATTATAGTGTCTAACTTACAAAACAGTAAAAATAAATAATGTTTATCTAAAAGATTTTTTTTCCTGTACAGAATCTATTTTGTACAAAACATTTATCAGCCATTAACTAAATCACTTAACAAATACTTGTGAAGAGAATATATTAAGTATTGCTACATGTATTGAGTGCAAGATACTAGTGAAAGGAAAAGAATTATTCCGTTTATGAAAATCACCTAAAAATACAAGGCCTTGTTCCTGAAGTGTTTAAAAAGGAGAAGCTTGGTTACAACAATATTGACAATATATAAATATAAATTAACATATGTAGTACTTAGTGAAAAGAACACTGTGTTAAAAATTGGCATGTACAAATCCTGAACAAGATGGCACTTTTCTGCATTGCCACTTTGGTTGGCAGTTATTTTTCAAAATATTGCTTCAAAGGAATTACAAAGGTACCCCAAACTCTTTTCAAATACAGCCGTACAAAATTACATTTCCCCCCTTTCTCTCACCTTCTGAAGTGAAAAAATCCAGGAGGGATTAATTTGGAACTACACTGAAGATTTGCGGAAATGTGCTACTCGAGCTGGATCCGAACAAGCATCACAAAATCTGCCTGAGGCACAGTGCCCTGGGGTCCCAGGGCAGCGCTGGGAGTCGACAGGAGTCAGAACTCAGAGGGCATGAAGGCAGATGACTCAATTCCTCAGGGTTTTCTGAACTCAGAAACCTCAGTTGGCTTTTTGTGGATTTGAAAATACAAAATCTGTATGATTTGGCCCAGAAATTTGGGGGGATCAAGCACTTCAATTATATCAACACACCCAAAATTTTCTTTCAGAAAGTGTTTTGATCTTGTCAGATTGATTTCTTAATTTCTTTAATGAAAATGGGATTTTTTTTTCTTCTTCTTCTTCTTTTTTTTTTTTTTTAAAGCACAGCTTGTATGTGATGTACATACTTGCATATTTTTACCCAGATGGCAAAACTGTGTTGGAAAACCATCGTTTTGAAAGGTACTACTTCCACTGGAGTTGCTGAGGCAAAGGTTAGAAAACGTGTTTCTGTTGGAAAATGTCCCAGATGTTCTTCTATCGAAAGCACTAAGAAAAAATAAACTGCCACCCCTCAGTGAAAATGTTATCTGTTAAACAAGCATAGCCTACAGCATGAATCACATCTTTTTAAAAAGTGAACTTAAATTACTTTCCATCATGCAAACATCTTACATTGATTACTCAAGAAAAGAAGACTTAACTTCAGAAAAGTAATGACCAAATGTATGCTGACATGGCTGAAATATTAAAAATACCATCAACACCACAGAGCAGTTATAAATGCTGCCTTTGATCTTTTAGATACCATCTGCAGTACTGTATTAAGGTTTATAAACATCTAAAATGAAAATTTTGCATTCAAATATAGATTTTCATTGTGTGTCAGAATCAGGAAGGAATTTCAAAAAGGAAAGATAGCTTTAGCAGACGATGGGCTTTGTACCCAAAAAAGTATGTACATGCATGGCAAACCCTAACTGCTTTCTCTCTGCTCACATTAGAGACCTACTTTTATCTATTTTTTTTTCTTTTTATAGAAGCATGGGGGCAAAATGACAGGGGTCAGGGAAAGAACAAAAACAAAAACAAATCTCCTTTAAATAAATATTTAAAAGCAACGAGCAAATGTTAATTCACATTAATTGTTTGTAAGTGTTCGCTGTGGTAAAGGAAGACGGTGTTGGAAAACAGAGCATCTTAGCCCACAGCGCTTGGGGCTACAGCTGTGAGCCAACCATGGCGAGGTGGGTATAGAGTTGGATTGCTTTACCCATAGGCATTTCTCCAGCTGCTTTGACTATAGCCCTCTGAAATCTGACATTTGCTCCCTCGTGCTGCATCCTGCGCCATTCACAGGCTGACGGTGCGAGCACAGCTCCTGCCGTGAGCCTGAAGATGTGAGAACAAATGCACACCTGCCTCGCTGGGGCCATGGCGTGTGCCACGCCTTGCTCGTTTGATCTGATTGCTATGGCTCTTTAGCCAGGACAGGAGATTTCAGCCATAAAGGGATATGCAGTCCACAGCTGTGACAAAGTCCCTTATATCTGCTCCTATGCTTCCCAACCACATGTGTTTTCCCAGCCAAGTCACTGCTGGGATACAACACTTCCCATGCCTGCAAATTTCGGTGTGCTGCTTGGTGCACCCAGATCTCATATGCCATCAGCAGCAGCACAGGTCTCACCTCTTGTCCAATTTCCACACCAGACATACCAAAGTGCAGTTTAGGAAGAAACAACTGGCACGGTCCAGCCACATAAAAATCTCAATTGAAATAAGTATTTTCATTTTTTTCCTCCTCTAGCATCCAAGCAAAGTTTTCTTTAATGACGGAGGACTAGAACTTCAGTCAAAAATCCTTCTTTTACTTCATACTTCAGCTCAACAGACCACTGACACAGCCAGTTGGTTATACCTAAACTAATCACCTTTAAGAAGGGATTGTTTTACATGTGCAAGCACTCACAAGGGTGAACACAAGGGAATTTCTGCATATACCTCAAGTGACACTGGCAAGCCTTCAAGCTGTGCAATTTTTATGTTGCTTCAGTTTTATCAAAGAAGTACTGTTAACTAGCTCAAGCTTTTGCCCCATTTGCCACTGTGAGAATGGACTCTCCAGCAATAAATCAGCACTCATCTGCCTGCTGGCTCCTAAGGAGCTTGCATCGCCCTCAGACTTCAGGCAGGGACTCACGCGGGCAACATTCGCATCCTACTGAGGAGATGTGATGCATTTTTCAACAAAAATCACCTGCCTGCCAAGCAAATCACACTAAAAGACTCTGAATAAATCATAATTAGGAAGTAAACGGAGGGTAACTCTTGCACTGCTCCCTCCAACATGGAGATTCAATAACTACCACAGCAGGGGCTAAAACCATGCTTTGATTTACCTCCAGAGGAATGTTGTTTTGCTAAATGAAAGTGATGAAATTCAAAGAAAGATTTATCATACTCAGTTGTTCTCAAATGTACTGCTGCTATTTTGCTCCAATTCAAAGTCTGCCTTCAAAAATCAATATTTTTGCTAGCTCTTCCAATGATTGCTTAAGATAGCTTTCATCTTGATTTCAATTATTCCCCCATCCATTCAACAACACTTAACAGGTGCATTTTCTTCAGCCATATTTTCTTTATTCCTTCCTTTCAAATTTCCAGGCTTTAACTCCTACTAATGTTAACAAAAAAAAAATAAATAAATAAAAAAATAAAAGAGTCATCAGATGTCAAAGGGCACTTTTATTTGTTGAGTCACTTAAAATTTTGAAAAGAAGATTCCTCTGCCCTAGTTAATGGAAACAATTCCCTTTAATGCTGCCACTATTTTGACTAATGCTGCAACATCAAATGGTGAATAAAAACACAGAAACTCCAGGCTTACTTCACTCCAATGGGATTATATTTGATTTTGAAAGAAAAAGAAAATTAAGCATCTTGCATAAAGTTTGTTTCATACTGGACTATGTTTTTCTTTTCTCTTCCCTATGAATTGCCACTCTGACTCTCTCCCTGTATGTCTAAACTCAAGGACTACTTACAGCAGCACTGTGCTGCCAACTGAGGAATACCCAGCTTCTCAGACCAATATCCAGGTCCGAGACTGGAAAGAACAAGCGGGCCTCCACACCTGCCTCCCACCTGCAGCAGACCAGAGAGAGGCACGTGTCCTGATTTAATGCTCAAGATTCTCATGCTCATGCTTAAACTGAAACCTTTCTGCTTTAAACATGTAATGCCAGAACTTCTCAACCATAACAGTACTTGAAAAAGAAACAGCAAATATCATACCTTTTATGAATCACAGGCTTTCCAACAGTAAAAAGTCTCTGCTTTCAGAGAAAGAAAAGCCACAAACTCATTGCTGCCCTCCCAACCTATTGAGTGCTATTTCTATTAGATGGTTCCTCTCTAGAACGAACTGCAGCGCACCTGCGTTGCCTCTCCCACACTTGGCTTAGCCGGTGCGTCTCACTGGGGTGTTCGCTGGTCAACAACCTTGTGCCTTCTCTGGGTCCCAGCCCTTGGCACAGCCGGGTTTGCTGGGCTGCCCAGGCTCACACCGACTGGCACTTCCGGCAGTGCCTATGGGACGTCAGTGAGAAGGTGGATCCAAACCTCTTCCCATGCACATCAGTAGCAAACCCCTCACCATCATACCCCCACAGGATCACACCAGCGTGCAACCAAGCAGGATGTGCCAGGTAACTAATGAGACTTTGCATAACTACTTCAGTAAAACCTTGGACCAACCACAAACCTTTTGCTGAATTATACCAATGGTAAAATTTTCAGAACTGCTTAAGGTTCATTTTGAAAATAGACAAAATTCTCTAAAATCCCAAGTCCCAGGCTGCCAAGTACCTAAACCAACAGCCACTCCACACCTACTCAGCTCACAGCTCAGCAGCATGGATGCAGCACTGGGTGTGGAGGTGCCCAGACTGGGACAGAGGCTGGGCAGTCCTCATGGGCTGTACCACTGACCGATGCTCAGTTTGGCAAGAACCTTGGCCTCTCCATACCTCATTCTACCTGAGGCATTTTGGAAGGAAGGAAGGAAGGAAGAGAAGGAGGGAGGGAGGGAAGTCCAGACTTTCAAAAATATTTTTGTATCTAAAAAAGCAGATAGGACTTTAAGAGAACTTTCTAAAGAAAACAAATGAACTTAATGCGCAGCATGGAAAGCATGAAAAGGGAGCTGGGACTGAACTTTCTTAGATCCCAAATGGTACATTTAGCAGCATCTATCTGAACGTTTACAGACTTAACTTCCTTCCAAATTCAGACCATCCAGATGTTAAGAACTTCTGATAGTAGTACATTAATTATAAAAGTCCCCAATACATCCAGTCAAAAGGTCCTGAGGAATTCAATTGTGATCTTGGATTTTAACTTGATGATGCAAAGATGTTCACGTATGATATCAGAATAAAAACTGATGAATGACTATTCTTGCATTGTTAACAAATGCATTCTCCAATGTCATCTGCCTGGAACCATCTATTCCCAGAATGTGACAGTCATTTGCTAGGAGAGCCAGCACCCTGCACAAGGTCTCAGGGGATGGTATTGGTGACACACAGCCATTTCTCCAGCTTTCCATAAGGGATTTCATTCACAGAGAAAAGAAATTTAAAATGCTGCAAGGAGCACTGGAGAATTCCTTTATCCTACTAGATTCCTACAACTTATTTCAATGTATGGCTCACAGCATCACATCAAACACTTTTTCACTGGAGGAGGCTGCTGATTTTTAGAGGTGAGTGTCAATGTATTTTGTACATCAAATAAAACATGTAATGTCAGGTTCCCTCAAAAATTTGAACATAAGAAGTAAACTATGGCACTTTGAACATGTTAGAAATTTTTACTTCTAGACATTGTTTTGGGTTCTTGAAAACCAAAGTCTCAGACTCTTCATAAGAGAAAAGGTAACAAAATAACTAATTTGAGGCTTTCATAATCTCTACTTCAGCATGTTTCTTCTGCAACACAAGCATAAAGAGGGATGTTATATTCCACAGTAAACATCATGTGACTAACAAGCAAACTGGGAATATGGGGACAAAAGGGTTTATATGTGATTGCTACATGATGAGCAGTGTTCTTCTCACTGCACAAGGAAATGCAAGTCCTGCAAAATGCCTCCTATTTAAGGAAACGGCAAACTTCTAGACTAGAAGAGAACAAGATCAGCCCCCAGGTGCCACGACAGTATAGAATGCAAAACATTGAATCTGGAAAACATAGTCCAATACTTCTCTCCCTCTCTGTTTTTAAAGAATTGAAAACTAAAATACATACCTTTTTTAACTGCAAAACACTTTTTAAATAGGGCTTGCTTTCTCTAGCATTTAATGAACCTTTTTGTATACTGTACATACCAGAAACCCATATCAACATTTTTAATATCCTACCTGAAATCTGAACGCTTTGATAGAATTCTTTTTTTTTTTTTTTCCAAAAATACTGAACAGGTTGTGCTTTGTTTGGGGTTTGCAACTCCAAAGGACTGCACAAAGTGGAAAACCATCAAGGTCTAGCCTCAGAAACAGTGCTGCAACTGCAGGTCAGAAGTTTTGCCTCCTTTGGACAAGAGACTAGTATAAAAATCAACAACAACAAAAACCCCAAAACTAAAAAAAAAAAAAAAAGACAGCCTGCTTCATTTTCTACTAAAAACAAACAAACAACAAAGCAAAAAACTGTATTCGCACATTTGATACAAAATCTCAAAATCTCTCTGGTATTTTCTTTATGTTGTATTTAAACCAACCTGGGGAATTCCCTAATCGTTTCCTGCCAGAAATAAACTGCAAAGATGCAAAATCAGATTGATAAGTAGCGAGCACCTGCAGAAATTGGATTCTACCATTCACTATGTGGATGGAGTGCAAAAAAAGTCACCTTCTACCAAGTTGGTCCCAGATCCTTTTACTTCTTTGCTAGCAGTTTGGATAAATTGCCTCTCAGCAATTCCTTCACTGTAAAAGACCTGAGTTCATCAAACTGCACCCACAAATAGGCTTGTGTACCAATGCAGTAATTTATAACAGCTGCATTGTCACTACAAAAAGAAAGCTTAACAAATTAGAAGCAGACACTGTTTTTACCTATTGGCAACCAATAATGATGAATAAGAAAAATATAATAATTCCCCTTCAGTGCATTTTTAGGATAATTTTTGTTGGTTCAACCCTGTATACTTGCTTAGATGAGTTAGTGAAACTCCACTCACAGGATCTGGCCTCATTCTTGGTAGGATCATCTTAATTTAACCAGCTGGGCACCCACTGACACTTTGTGAAATAACTTTTTTCTTCTTCTAGCAAAGGCGATATAAAACCAATATAAAAAATCCAGTTCCAGTGAGCATGCACTGAAAAAATGAGAAGAATGTGGTTAGAGATGTGACATTTTAAAGCATCTCTATGTTTAATTTTTAAGGGCAGAATGAGGCATATTAAATTATTCTGGTACTATATGGTATGCATGTCATTTGTACAAGAAAACCCCAAATTAAATGATTAATCAAAATGACAGAAGAGGTGTGAAAACAGTGCAAGCTGGAATTGGTGGAGACTTGCTGAGATCTTGGAGAATGCTTGAGACGTCTCTTTTTCTTTTGAATTAATTCTATCCTTTCCCCTTAAAATAATAGTGCAATTTGGATCTTTGTTCTTCTGATTTCACTGAAAACCACAGACTAAATCTTTCTGCTGATAAGAGCATCCAGAGACATGCTCTAGCGTAATTCTGTCGAAACGCCATCTCTGCTGGTAAGAAACCACAATCCTCTTTTCCAGCAAAAGCTCACTCTCTCAGAAATGCAAAGCAAAAAGAAACTCTGACAACACACAGTGGCTTTGACAGAGAATATCTTCTAACATTTTTGGGGAGGTATCAATAGGACCATGAAATACTGTAATGCATAACAATGGCAAAAAGTGATGGATGCAATGTCAGCAATTTAATATAGAAAGGACTTCTACAAACTCTTCCTTTCACAAGCATTCTTACTCCCACAAGCAATCCTCTTCTTGGCAAGGGACTGCAGGATTAGCATATAAAAAGCATATGTAGTCAAATCATTTTTGAGAGATACTAATCTTTATATATATATAATTCTTTTTGTGGGAAAAAAAAACAAACTCTAAATTGTCTGGTACTGGTTGGTGCTGCCAGTCCCAAAGAGCATTAATATGTTAAAGCAATGATCCTGTAGACCAGTGGCTTCCCAGAAGGGTCTATACATATTACTCAAGACCTTATTTATTGGGTTTGGAAATGGCTACACTGTATAAAAATGCTTTTGTATTTATTTTTTAAAAAATTAGCTTTACAAAAAAAAAAACCTTTCCCTTTTTTTTTTTTTTTTTTTTTTTTTTTCTTAAAGATATCATTATCTACAGGAACCCATAAAAATTTTTCCATATTTACATCTAGATAGCTAATCATTGACAAATATAATATTGTGAAATAAAATATTGAAAGTGAATATTCAACCTTTTAAATAGACATTTGGCTCACAGCATAAACAACAGAGAAAAACAAACAGAACAAAACAAAAAGATCTGCTCTTCTACAGGCCCGATCTTTTCCTCTCACTTAAAAAAAAACAGCAAACAAAAAGTAAGTATATTGGTGGGATCAAATATGCTGCTTCTAAGCAGAATGCCAGCAACAAAGTGCTCCCATCCAGCACCTCACACTGAAAAAACAAGCTCTCCAAAGCTCACGTGAGTGGTTGCTGAGACATACGCAGGACTGGCACTGTTCTCCCGCCCTTTTCCTAATGCAACGCTCGCATTTCACTCTGAGGAAGGGCATGACCCCCACACTCCCCTTCTTTTGCTCTCAAGAGATGGTGGCTTAGCTTTGCTCCGAAATGGTACGTTTGGCCACCGATGCACGGAGGCATAAGGTTAGGGTGGAAAGATGGCAGCGTGCCTCTAGTTTCCACGTACGCACATACGTTTGCTTTCTTCTCTCTCCTGCTCAAACATATACACCATTCACACACTCAGAAGTGGACAGAGGGCCAGATCCTTTCAAGAGCAGTGTGCCGCACAACCCCTCGTAAGCCCCCCCTGGAAATAAATGCCCTGGCACATCCCTTTCGCCAGCAGTCTGGGAAGTGCCGGAGGAGGAGAAGGAGGAGCCGGAGCCACCACAGCCCCTGCTGCAAGGCTGCTGCCTGCAGCCGGTGTGCAACCCGGACTTGGAGGACGATGGGAAACATGGAGCTCCTCACAAAGTGCTCTGGCTTCCTCATGGGAATGAATTCTCTAAAATTCAGGCCTCCTGTTCATTGTTGTGTATCGGGACATGTGCTACAGCTAGTCTAATAAGAACTCAAACTATGCTATATGACATTATATCCACCCACACACGCAAGCACCCCCCTCACGCACACATATATGTTGGCAGGATACATCAGCATTCATGTAAAGCTTTGGAACTTTTATCCCTCAGCATTAAGAGCAAAAGCTACTTAACCGGTACCTTGCTGTTAACTGCAAATGTGCTTTAGAAGCAGCATTTCTTTAGATAACTTCCTTCTGTAAATATCACAGTGACCATAATATACCATTAAATGTATTTTGCTGAAGTGTGCAGCCAATAACCCTGGCTATATATTATTTATATAATTCCACCCCCCACCCCCACCTCCAAGTCTCTTTAAAGAAAGTCTGTAAAAGCCGGTGTCGCAGTGTGAAAGCTTCCTTGAGCATAGGAGTTTAAACAATGTACCTCACCATAAAAAGGAAAGAGAAACAAATTAAACAGCTGTAGGCGCATAATCCCATACTTCTACAGTGTTGTGTCTAAATGCTGTGCTGGCTTGAGAAAGAGTCTGTGCACGAGTCAATCTGTCTTAAAATACTGCTGTAAATATTGTCATTGGTTTGGTTCTACAGTTGTGCTCTCCTCTTCATCCCTCTTGGGTTTCCCTTTCTCCTCCTCCTCTTCCCTGATGGCCTGAATTTGTTCTGAAGATTGGTGCAGTGTGGATTGCTCCGCGCCTTGCTTCTCTGTCCCAGCTAACCTCTCCTCATCCTCAATTACTTTCTTCCACATTTTATGGTTCTGAAGCAGGTGCTGAGTGATCTGACAGTAGATTTTCCTCCTCTTGAACTTCTTCTTCCCTGTAAAATACCGTGTGACATTAATGTACCAATTTCTGTGAGGGAAGGAGGAGAACAGACTGAAGGTGTAGGAAGCAGGGTGTGTTATGACATACAGGAACTGCACCAATAGATTTTTTAAACTACAAACTTAAACACTCTTAAAAACTCAGGAAGCCATGTCTACCCAGACCACCAGGAGAAAATTGGTTTACCACACAGTTTGAGCCCCAACTTTGTCTTACCATAGGCTGCATGCTGTCTGTGACCGTATAGCTCACAGAGACATCTAGTGTTTGAACGATTATGCACAAAACATGTTTCTGAGCTGTTTCCGCTCCCTCTTTTGATACTAAGTGCTTCAAGACAGTGATCAGCTTTGTAACACACACATTAAACCCCCATACCAAAATGGATCTCTGCTCACTGCTGTAGAAAAAAATCCTGATTTTGTTTTCTCACATTTTACCTTTGATCTGAGCAGTGCTGAAGGAGGATAACAAACGAGTAAGCATTAGTAATCAAAGGAAGGAACCCGTTCCTATGTTTCCTTTTCAAAAACAGAGATTTACTACTCCACCACTGCAGTAGAGATGACCTTAAAGCCTTTGCACAACATTGCTCCAGCAACAGAGTTTGATCACTGATGAAGTGGTCATATAGCCAAATACTATCAGGGAGCTCTACCTCTGTTTTTGAAGCATCCATCCCCTCCTGTTAATCTAAAAAATACTTTTGCCTCTGTTAGTTTTCAGGGCTCCTGACACAGCTGCACCACAAGTGGTTTGCTGCCTCAAGTGTCTTTTTTTTCTGTCTGTATAGCCTGTCCAACACAGATTGTTAACTCCTTAATACTACAAAGCTTTAAAATTTTCTCTGATCATTAACAGTGGCAACGGCAGTTATAGAACCAAAATAATAACCCCTCCAAAGACCACTGCTGATTTATTTTTTTAAAGAAGGTGACGTAGAGGAATGTTTTGTACCAAATAAATTTGCGTGGATTAGTATTTGCAGGTTGCCTGAAGTACGTCCGTGTCAGGGTCCAAAACGTTTAGCCCTTGAAGCTTTTGAACTGGAAACAAAGAGCTTTTCACTGAGCACAGACCAAATCCAACTCAATCCTTCATTAGAAAGCCCTTGGTTCCCTGTAGGAAACCTTCAGGTTTAGCATTAATAAGAAGCCCCTACTCTGCCAATGCCACAGCAGGACATTCTCTCCTTGGTTTCCTGGGTGACCCCGCATCTTGCTGCTCTCTGCAGAGACCAGTGAGCACTTGCTGTGGTGTTAAAATTTGCCCGCATCACTAAAGACTGAATCTGTTTAATTTTTATACTTGCAACAGAACTTTGGGAAAATTACATGCTCCTGTATAGTAACAAAAGCAATTATGAAATTTAGGCTACCTTAAGTTTTCCTAATTCTAAAGTTATCTCAGCTGCTTCAGTGAATTATCAGGAGCTACATTTTCAGTAACAACTATATTTCCATGTGCCTAAATGGTATTTCCATCAAGAAAAAGATCTCCACCAACATCTACACAACACTTAGTATTTATGCATCTCACATCTCAACCTTTTATTTTGTTTCAAGAAGAAAGTTTAAAACATCCAAAATGGTGCTGATCATAGGAATGAATTTCTAATTAGTTTTAAGACCTCTATATCCACACAAAGGATTCTGTAGATTCCTAATTCAGATCCACACAGTCACAGAGAGTTTAGGGAACCAGAAGAAAATAGTTTTTAACATGTTGGTATGACTGCGATGACCACCATACATTCAGTAAGAAGGAAGCGGGAAGAATTTGTTTTGGTATTTCAAAACTTTTTATACATTCATTTTTAAGGTTTTGAAAAAGCTACAAAGCCTAAAAGCAATAGCTTTAATAGTAAAATATAATCATGGGGTAGAACATGAAAAAGAAAACAGAAGATGACTAAAAAATGGTTTGTTTTAAATATGACAAATGTTAATAATGCCCTGTGCTTTTAATTTAAAAGCAGCATTGCTGGACTTGACTAGTAGAGACACAGAAGATAAGAGAATACAGCAATGAGGTGAATGGTGACTAAGGATTTAAAAGTATAAATGAGAACATCCTTCACCTTTCTTTTTAATACAGCAGCATCAGTTTCAGTGCTTTGGGGTCTCTGTTGGTTACCAACCTTATAGATTTCCCTCGGGTAGGCAATTCCATAAACGTGAATCTGGCACAGAAATGTGTAGTTCTGCCTGCTATTAGAGAGATGGTCCTGGAGAACTGGTGGATCATAAGGTGCTAAAATAAACCTGTGCATGCTATATTATTTAATGTTTGCTGTTCTCAACAACATTTTTGTGCACGTGAACCTGCTAAACTTAACGTGTGCAAGTGTATGTGTGTGTGTGTGTTTGCGCGTGAACGAGAGCAATGATTTCTAAAATCAAACTGTATTCCTGGATCTTATTAGAGATAAAAGGTCAATTTTGCACATCAGGAGAATGACATTTTAGTTCTAGGCCCTAATATAACTTTTTGCAATTACCAAATTTTTTCACTTCTTAGCTGTCCCAACAGAAAATGGGGATGAGACTCAGTAGGGCATGGAAGGATGTGGGGAAGAATAGAAAAGGTGAGGTTGTTAGAGAAAAATCTATGTATCAGTGTTTCACTAGGGCAATGAAGGCTGGTGCTTTCTAGACAGAAGAGATGAAATGAGATACGGGGGGGGGGAGTGCCAACGTGACTGACTTCATGACAGCTTCACCAAGGACAGCACTGAATCACTGTAACTCTGGAGAGGTTCATGTAGAACCTGACCAGCTCACGGTCTCTATGCTTTTACAATATGACTGCTTAGTTTTTGGTCACAATATGGAACTTTTTCTGTTGAAAAAATAATAAAAAAAATATATAAGTAACTTACTCGATTCAGCATTTTCACAAGTTTCCATTTCTGCTGTATCTTCCTCTTCCTGCTCATCAGTGTCTCCTGATTCATCACTATCTTCTATCCATTTTCCTGGCATCAGCCCTGCTGAGTCATAGGAGTTACATAGTGGTCCCACAATGTGAGTGATAAAAGATTCCTGGAGGTGTGCCAGCTGAGGAGCAGAGCGATCCATGAAAGGACTGATAGGCAGGCCCAGGCTAGCCTCTTCATCACCCTGGAGATGAAAAACAGCAGTAATTTCTCTGAAGTAAATGAAAGAAAAAACGTGTCACAAAAAGGAGCAATGCACATCAAACCAATTAAAAATGATGAAAGAAAAATAGTTCTACTGTAATGCTGCTTCCTTACCATGCCAACATGACATTATCACAGTGCCATCATGTCAAATGATTCACTGAAGTTACAGCTCTTTTCTTGTAAGAGGACCAACTTGCACTACCAATAGTGTAAATGTAACAAGAATGTTAGCTGATGACTGCTCAAAATGATGCCCAACACCATTGTCCTGTACTTTGCACTGAGTGTGAAAGTTTGAAAACTAATGTCTTTTTTCTTCACATTATTTTCAGAAATGTTTTCTGATTTTGTGATTGTTAGCTCATTCTCCTTGTAGTCAGCCAATCATTTGCAGGGACAAGACTGAACTGCTACAAGCCAGGGCCATCTCATTGACCTAGTTTTCTTATGGATTTTGTCCTTATTACACAAATCTTAAAACAAAGAACTCCTTTTGGCTTTGGGTCATAATTATCTGTTTCCTGGAAATACTAGAATGATCCCCACCAGAGTAGGTGTAACTCAGAAGCAGTAAATCTTTCCCATAAAGCTTTTTGCTAGCTTTTCTTGGGGAGAGAAGGCAGAGAGGAAGTACAGGAAGACTTTTATCTGCCTCCTCTCATGATGTAAAAGAAGGTTAAACTTTCTTGCAGTACAAAGTTTGATATTCTCACTCACCCCTATCATAGCAAAGCCTCTGGTGATATCATCAAGTTTTCATCTGAGTAGACATGTCAAGACTGAATGCCACCTCCCCAGTAAAAAAAAAATAATCCGCTTAATCAAGCCTGTTATGCAAATTAATGCATTAATGCAACACAGAGATCTAGTTTTTGAGAATATAGATCAGAATCTAGACAGACATATTCAGTTTCCATGAAGTTACATATTGCCTGAATTTATCTCTTGGCAACCTAAATTTTCCAAAAGTCAGGGACAATGTTATCTGGTCAACAATCTGTTGATATCTTGGAAGGTCAATGAATGAGAGTTCAATTTTGAAGCATATACCACATATGTCTCACTTCCTTGTGTTTTGTTTTGTTTTTATTTTTATAATAACCTACTCCAAAATGTTATACTCGATCATTAAATGCAAAATATTACTGTTAACAAAACACTGAAACATGCCATCCATCCTTGAAATAACAAGCAAATTAAGAAGAGGTGGCACCGCTCTCTTCTTCACGGTTACACTCTGAGATTTCATAGTTCTAAGTTGTCACTAGTGGGAAGAAAGCTTACTACTGAAATGTTTACGAGTTCTTTTTTCATGTCCAGTTAAAACATGATTTATTATGTGAAATATCTTGCAGTGCATTTTTTGTTTGTTTTTAATATGTCTAGCCTATCTTCAAGTAAATATGCTGAGCATGTGGATAGAAAAAAAGGAAACATACTGTAACAATATGGCACAGGTTTTTGAACAGTTATGTGCAATACACTTTTAATAAGTGTTGTTATTTTTATGGGAGTTAAATTCTTCAGAGGAACCAGTGTTTATTAAAGGAAACTCAAGAAAGATATTTCATTATTCTCACAGCATAGGCTGAATGTATATATGTATGCTCTTTGATAACAACAGTTTTGGGGAAATTCAAACTTCCCATAAAATTATCCTTTTTAGAAATGAGAAAAAGAGTTCTTTTCCCTACTCAGAAGAAAGTTGATGATCAAAAGCATAGTGAAGATGGTTTGTTACACCTCTCATAGCATATCACATCAAAGAAAATCAGGTTTTAACCCAGGTTAAATAAATTGAAAATCTAATTTATTGTCCTTAATGTCAAAAGTAGGTCCTAGGAAGAATATGCTCTTTGTTTTCAATCCCATCACTATCCTGTCAGTATGGCAACTCATGTCACACAAAAGACAAACCAGAAAATCTATCATTTTTTAATTTATTTAAAATTTATTTATTCAAAATTTATTTATTTTTAATTATAGGATTATGAGAAAGATTATCTCCAGAAGTCCTTTGGAGCACCTTCCAAGAGCATGAAAACATTAATAGCACACCTTTCTGACTGACGGACATTAACCCAGATTTCTACTGTGGAACAGATAACACAATCCTTTCACACATGTTCCTCCCAGGCTTGACACAGNAAAATGTGATAAATTACAACATCTTAAATTGATTTTTAATACTTTTTTCCTATGTTTAACACAATCCTTTCACACATGTTCCTCCCAGGCTTGACACAGAGCTCACTTTCTGACACTTTGACAATACCACTGCATTGCACCACTTTCTGCCTTTTGGAATTAGTTATTTTGGATTGAAGGAGAGTCATATCATATACTTGATTACCAGGTTTTGTTTGCATGCTGTGGTCACCCATAAGCTATGATCATCACCAAGGTTAGGTGAAGTACAATTTGTTGGGAGAGCTTTAATGAGAATAAACAAAGAAAAGCATTTCCTGAAAGAAAATTTGGGAGATGAAGGTTAACCACTACTGTTATGGGATTCAATCTCTTCTTTAGTGAAAAAAAAAAAAAAAGAAAGAAAATAGAAGAAAAATGGAACTAATATTTGTAATATATTTAAGGATCATTGTCCTTTCTTTTCCTCAGTACTACTGAAAGAAATGAAGGACCTTCAGGTCAATGTCTGAATTCTGTCCCTTTTCCCATTTCTTTACATATTCCAGAATACAGCAGCAGAAGAAAATCCTACTTTTTCCAAACTCTACATAAAGTAAATTTGAGTGAAGACAACAAGGCTTTAAAAGGGGTTAGCCTTTGACTTTAAGTTAGTCTACCCTCCCCGAGAAGACTGTCCGGTGTCTGGTTCAGTGATTTAGCCTGCATGCTTCTTCTTGAAAAGACAGGATGTGGAGTTTAGTCTAACCAGCACATTCAGAATGTTTTTCCACTCAGGAAACAGAGGAATAGCGTGGGAACAGCCCTGTCTCTTGCACTCAGCATGCCTAAATAAATTATAATGAGAAAAGGTTCAATTAAGGGCACCCTTACACCTGGCAGGAGAACACCAGTGCCTGGCTGTATTCCCAGGTCTTTGTAAATCAGTCTGTGGCTGTTCTCCTTCCTTGTGCTACCATCAGCTGAGCCTTGCATAATTATTGCAGTTGTACTAACAAACCTTTGGAAAGCTGAAAGTGTTGTCTTAAAAAAAAAAAAAAAAAAAAGAATGAGCTGGGNCTAGGATCAACACGTAGGGAGCAGATATGGTTAGTCTGTGATAAACTGAAAAGTCAACAATGTTACAGTGGTACTCAGTACATAAAGGTTCTGTAGGCACGACCAGGGACACGGACCAAGGGGAAACTAAAATAACCCCTCTGCTCTGTTCAGATCATCTCAATAAGGATGTTGTGTCCAGTTTTGGAGACCACATGTCAACAAATGTCTGAGCCACCTGGAGTCACTGCAAAGGAGAGCAATGAGAACAAGCAGACATCTTGAAAAGACACAGAAGGAAGGATGAAAAGATAGTTTGCATTAAAGAAGACTGAAAGAGAAACATGATGACAAGCCAACAGAAAAAAAGAGGAAAAAAACAACTTGTTCACCATATACGTGGTAAGGAAAAAAGGAAAAAAAGAGGAAAAAAACAACTTGTTCACCATATACGTGGTAAGGATAGTGCCAGACTGGAGCAGTTAAGTCTGTAGAAACCATCAGAGGTCTTTGAGGACACATCAGAAGCTTCAGTGCCAAATGGACTTTCATTGATCCAGCAAATGAATGGGTTATTTGAACTTTAGGCATCCCCTTCAGCCCCGTTCTCTGTAATTTTCACTCATCATCAGCACTAGCACACTGCAGGACTGTTTAGCCCACAACATGCAATCAGCAGATACCACCTTCGACATGCATTTATTTACCTGTTCATAAAACTCATTGACAATGCCTTCTGTCCACTGCAGATGCAAGTCTTTGCATTTTGCAGGCCCGTTTATGTCAGCCAATTTGATGCACATTTGGCAAACCAGCAAGCGGTCGTTCTCATTAGTCCAGTCAATCCCAACATCATCATTCACCTAGCAGACAGAGAAAGGAAAACCATGACAGTAACCCTGGGTAAGAATGCATCCACAGAGGAAATTCTGCCCTGGGATATCTTGAGGTTTAGCTACTTAACAAAATCATAAGTGTAAGCAGGTGAGCTAACCCAAGGCTGGAATTTACAATCATCTGCAGACCAATCTATAAAAATAAAAAGAAGTGAAAAACAACAAATATTGAGATATATTATGAGAAATTAATATTTAACAAATAATGTGTCTGTCTGAAAGCATTTACTAGGAAAACAAACAAATGCAACCTTTCCATGGCATTTTCCAAGAAGTTACTACCTAATTTGTGTACAAAGATAAATTACCATCAAATGCCACGCTGATTTTATTACAGCATGAAGATGCATGTAACAGACAGATTTCTCTATTTGACCTAAGTTTTCCTGAAAGGATTCACTTCTTTTTCCTTTTCTCTATTTTTCCCATACATCCCACAATAGAATGTGATATATGCTATCAACTGCTGTAAAACTAAAGGTTCACTTTCAAAGAGTCACACAAAGGTTGAGGTTGGAAGGCACCTCTGGAGTTCATCTTGTCCAATCCCCTTGCTAAAGGCAGGACCAGTTACAGCAGGCTGCTAGGGATTGCATCCAATTGGATTTTGAGTATCTCCAACAAGAGGAAAACTCCACAGCTTCACTGAGTAACTTTTTCCAGTGTATGACTCCTCTCACAGCAAACAAGTCCTTTCCTATTTTTAAATGGGATTTCCTGTATTTCTGTTTGTGCCCATTGTCTCTTGTCCTATCACCAGATAACACTGAGCAGAGTCTGGTCACATCTCCTTTACTCCATCCATCAAGTATTTGTACACATGGCTGCATCCTATCAGATCCCATGGACTTGTGTATGTCCAGTTTGTTAAAGTGTTCTCTAACCTGGTCCCATCCACTGAGAATCATAGAATCATAGAATCATAGAATATCCCGAGTTGGAAGGGACCCATAAGGATCATCGAGTCCAACTCCTGGCACTGCACAGGTCTACCCAAAATTTTAGACCATGTGACTAAGTGCACAGTCCAAACGCCTCTTAAATTCAGACAGGCTTGGTGCAGTGACTACTTCACTGGGGAGCCTGTTCCAGTGTGCAACCACCCTCTCAGTGAGGACTAGTCTTCATCACTACAGACTTACTTTCACATCTGACAGATCTGGGATTCCTGAAGCCAGGTCTTACCCACAAAGACAGAGACAGAGAAAGCACTGAGGACCTTGGCCTTTTCCATCTCCAAATGGTCAGTGATGCCAACCTTTGCTGCCATTAGCCACATTTTCCCAACACAGCTTTTTCTCCTAGAATATCTCCTAGTGTGGGAGGGACTTTCTTCTACTGTCTACTTAATTTTTTAAATTCCAATCCCTCCTTGAAACACAGCTTTAATTTTCAAGCTTGCAACAGTTGAAAATGGATAGAAAGTTGTCCTATGAATAGATGAAGTCTATCTTGAGTGTCATCACGCGGCACTTGCGGGACAACCAGGCGATCGGGCCCAGTCAGCATGGGTTTATGAAAGGCAGGTCCTGCTTGACGAACCTGATCTCCTTCTATGACCAAGTGACGCGCTTAGTGGACGAGGGAAAGGCTGTGGATGTGGTCTACCTCGATTTCAGTAAGGCTTTTGACACCGTTTCCCACAGCATTCTCCTCAAGAAACTGGCTGCTCGTGGCTTGGACTGGCGTACCCTTCGTTGGGTTAGAAACTGGCTGGGTGGC
>VXAA01001709.1:787983-866978 GCA_013399115.1 Anseranas semipalmata
ACGAGGGGGAATGGGCTCAAGTTGCGTCAGGGGAGGTTTAGGTTGAATATTAGGAAAAACTTTACCGAAAGGGTAGTTAGGCATTGGAATGGGCTGCCCAGGGAAGTGGTTGAGTCACCAGCCCTGGAGGTCTTTAAAAGACGTTTAGATGTTGAGCTTAGAGATATGGTTTAGTGTGGGCCTTGTTAGAGTTAGGTCAGAGGTTGGACTAGGTGATCTTGGAGGTCTCTTCCAACCTGAACGATTCTGTGATTCTGTGATTCTGTAGATGAAACTTATGTGTTCGCTGTCACCAGGTCCCATGCCCCATACAGCAGTGGGTCCACAATGGTGAGTGCTTTGCTATTAACATACATGATCCAACACAACTAGTGTCAGAGGACAGGAAGTGCTCCAATACATTGATATCACCAAAGTGACAGACAGTGAGCTTCCTTCATTATTTCATGTTGGTACTTTCCAGACTGCTAGTTTTTCTGGTAGGAGGATGCTTACGTTACATGTGTTTACACTGATTTCTACAGTCTTGCTGACTGTGGTCTCAATACACTAAACTACAGTTCAGCAACTCAATCAATAACATGATCATTTAGAGCTCAGCTTATCAGAGTTGCAGCATCACCATTCAGATACAAACATGTGAGGTCTGCTCTCTGAGGCCACTGTGGTACAAAAGAGGTTTTTCTAACCAAGCATAAATAATCTCTTTTTAAGGTAGTGATTACTCAGGGAAAGCTAGGCTTAGCCACAAACACTAGTTAATATTTTCACTTTCTCCTCCACTTTTTATTTCATGCATGGCCCTTTGATAATTCAAGCAATCAGGACAAAGAAAGAGGTAAAGAGCTGTCCCTACAAATCTATAGTGAGCTGGCAGGATGTGATACATCAAACTGTTCTCCTGTTTATCTGCAGTGTCTCATGTATGACCTTGCTTGGTTACACAGTGGTCACACCTACTATTGTTTTGATATTTTAAAAATAAATTTAGTTTTCAATTCCCATAACTTACATCTAGTACTCTGTATTTACAGCTGGTCAAGCTTGTCCTCTTCTATAGTTAAGACAGTTTATCAGTTTATCTTTGTGACAAAGCCACAGTAATCACTGGTTTAGCTTGTTGGTTTATTATTTATTTATTTATTTTCATTCCTTACTTACTTTCACAGAAGTGAAGGTTTTGGTCCAAACTGTCAAAGCCAAAGGGTTTATTCAGACAGCCTGAATTTACTGTGCTTTATTGTCTCATGGGAGCCCTGTCAGGTGAGAATCTTCCAGTAAATTCAATAGTTTAAGAGGAAATTAGGCAGGTGAAAATGGCCCCGGTGTTTAAAATTAAGACCTATAGAAACCTCTCTTATACCACCAGGGAGATATGGGATATGACAAGCAGGAGTTCACTGTTAAGGAGATAAGACTTTTATGGATCTGCAGCTCAGTTCTCTGTCTACCCTGGACCATAATTTAAGGCCTTTCTTTACAGATTCTTAGAGCCTAACAAAGAGACATGTTATAGGGCAATGGAAAACAAAACCAGTCATACATCTGTAGGATGTATGACAAACTTTCAGGATACAGGTCCACCCTAAGCAATACCACAATAAAACATTATATCCATGAAACTAAAACAGCTAGGAGGTCCCAATCCAGGACAAGAAACACCCTGTGTTTGGTTTTATACAAGGAACAATACCAGCTCACAATCAGATATCAACTAGGTAATGTACCTACAGCTTGGATGGATGATGGAGTTTATTAAAGTAGGTGGTAATTTCCAGTAAACTGAAACTAGATCGAAGCTATACAATAATTTTTAAAAATAGGTTCCCAGGGTTGTGATTTTATACTCACTGAGTGAAGCGTAAAGAAAAGATCTTTAGTGACCTTTCTCAGGGATTTACCCACTGGGAACAAAGTAGGAGAGAAAGATCATCCTTTTACTGCATTTCAAATTAGAATTTCAAGATTGTTACAATTTCTGTGTTTTGCTAATAGAACAGTATGATTAAACAGATAAAAAGTCACATCAAGTATATTATACATTATGGAAACTTGGTAACACCTCTGATTTTTTTTCCCCTGAGCGTTCTGCCAATGTCTAAAATGCCAGTGAACATTAAAACAATATTGAAAAGTAAGAAGTGGGATTTTCATCAAATCGTCCTATATTGCATAATATCCTCAACAGGGCAAATTAGTCTTTCTATATCTGCTCCTGTATGTTATCAACAGGACAACAGATACTGCCTTAAACCAACTTCTGAAAAAAATAAACATATATAAGAAAGGAAGCTGTGGCACTAAATTTAAGTAGGTAAAAGATGACAACAGAAGTGCCAGATTAATATTCATCAGAATGTTTTACAGCAGCTGAAAGGACATTCAGAAGAAAAAGCAACATAGCAGGCTTTCTGGTTATTTCACTGTGATGCTACCAAGCCCCGGAAACTTTTCTGACTATCCACCAGAAACCCAAACAAATCTTGTTACCTTGGCATTGAATTTGGCAACAAAGTCAAAGTGTTTCTTCAGGTCAGTAGCCAAAATTGCCTCAATGACGAGGAAGCGGAAATGCTTGAACTCTACATGGTCAAGGTTGACCAAGAAGTTGTATTCTGGCCTCGACATGAAAAGGTTCCAGGCAGCAGCAGCGTGGTGGTTCTCCAGAACGGAGCGGTCATTATACAGCACTGCCTGTGAAAGCAATATGGGCAGCTGTTTAGCAAAAGAAACACTGCAATTACAGAAGTAAGAATGTTGTGGGGATAATGCACGAAGGACATTCAGGTTTGGTTGATTTTATTTTTTTAAAGAATTTCCTGATGTTTCAATATGTGATTTTGGCAGGAATAGTAGCAGACAGCTGATTTGTTGTGCTAGCTAAGATTTATTTTTAAAATCTGGGTCTTCCCTGCTCAAGGGTCTTCAGTTCCTGACTGAACCGCATCATCTGACAATGAATGTCTAATATAATCTAGGTACACACACACACACATATATATATTTAACTTATGTAGGCACGACCAGTATTATCTGGTAGTGCCTCCCTGTTTTCCAGTACCCAGTCTCAGTACTAAAAGGGATTACTGTCTTTGGTGTTTGTATCTAGCAATTTTGTCCAGATTAGATTGATTACAAACACAGAAACAAATGAAATTCAAGTTTGAAACTTGACAACACACACTTAACCTGGCAGATTTCTCAATGCTAAAATCCAAAACTGGTTAAATATTTACCAGGCCAAGATGCATTATTCATAGTGATAGCATTCCATTCAGAAACTAAACTAAAGAAAGATGTAGAAAATGGACTTTAAGGGACAGCAAGAATCCAGGAAGTCTCTTCACATCAGGAGCATTCAGTCTCTTGATAATTTGGTTTATGGAAAGAAATGCAGTGTAAAGTTCTGTATATTTTTACAGAAATATATACACATACTTCCCAGTGTTGAGACTCTTTTCATTACTTTTCAATTATCTATTGTCATCTAGAGATGAAAAAATTCTACCTTATCCTAAAGAATAGAACCTATTCTTTATTTTATTCTTTTTTTAGAATCTATTCTTTTATTTTATTTATCTATTCTATTCTAAAGAATAGAATCTATTCTTTATCCCATACATCAGGTTGCTGAAGCAACTCAGGTTTATAGTCTATCTTGCCTATCTGCACAGTAAGCAGTTGAGATAGATATATTCTGCTGCCCAGACCCCACTTCTGAAGGCATATGTTTAGTCCAGTAGCACTTTAGCATTACCAAAAGCTCATACTGCTTGTGGTGAAAAAGTATTAAAAAACGGCAAACAAACAGAAGCTAAATACAACTTTCTGAAATTTCAGGTGATACTAGATTAAAAAATAAACAAACAAACAATCACAAGCAAACAAACAAAACCCAAGAACGATTTGAACTTTGTCCATTAATTTCTTCTCAAACTACAGATAATGCATTAAGGCTAATCATCTAAGCTCCCTTTTTGACTTTTACAACCACAAAGGTATAGCACTCATTTCTTAAAAATGGATTTAAGAATAGCATATGTCATCCATCAGTCTATTTATCCATCCAGAGTGTTAGAGTTCTTGGTCACAAAAACATGTTGCAAGGATGAGGGGTATTGCTATCAGGTTATGGAGTGAAACTGGCACAGACCAAGGCCAGGTGACCTGCTCCTGGTGAGAAAGGAATTCTGGATCCAAGCTGGGGAGTAAATGCAGAATTTCTGTACGCCTACCGAACTTCTCACCATTATACCACCTTTCTTTCTTTCTTTGAGCATAGAAGTATCTTTAGCACAGTATGCTGAAGCCAGGCAGGTCAGCTATGTAAAGCAAGGGAAGATGATCTCTTAATTAAGCCAATAAACAGTGACTCAGCATTGCTGAATTCAACTGCCAGCATTGGCAGCACCTTCTGTGTAAACTTAGGTAAGTCTCAATTATTCATTTGTAAAAGTGAGATGACTTTTTTCCCCAAGAGGCATAGTGTAAAGATACACTCATAAAAGACTGCAGCTATTCATACACTGCAAGAGCAACAGAAAATATATGTTATGATTGTGCACAAACTCACTTGCATGGTGCACTGGCAACTACACAGGTTGTTTTGTTTGTTTGTTTGTTTTAATCTTTCTGTGCCTTACTGGGTAAAGTTATATTTACCTTATTTCACAAACTGTTTCACAAACAGCTACAGATTCTGTGACAGTCAGCAGAACATTGGCTTCTCCTTCACCAAGACATTTTATCTATACTTTTCTTAACAGTTCCACTAACTGAGCGTGGTGAGGGTGTGTAAGGAGAGTTACTGGCAATCCCCAAGGTAAGTGATTATTTCTGTCACTTTGATAAGCTATTTCAAAATATTTGGTATAATTGCGCTTAATGCAAGCTTCAGGCACCACCGGCGATTGAAATCTGCTATCATAGACCTTCCAAACTTAACAGCAATGCTGCCTGAGATTTATTTACCTGAGGAGCACTTGTTGCTACCAAAAAGGCATTGGTCCTTCCTGGATGATCATAATCATGCATGGCTGCAGCTACGTAAAGAGCCATCAACTCGAGGGCCGGGATGTTGCCAGCTAGGCATCCATAGCTGTCGTCTGTAGGTGTGTATGTCTTCGAAAACACATAACCCATATGGCCGTGAGTGATTCCACTGTCAGAATCTGAGCAGAAATAAATACATTTAGAAAATTCCTTACCACTTTTTCAGTGATTTACTGAAATAGATGGCAGCAGCAAAGCAGGAGGAGGAGGAGTGGAGGATTCACAGTACCTAACTGAAGTGTAAACATGGCCTGAGCTGACTGCTTTCTGATGCTGTGTACCTGACCCAGTGCAATAAGGCATGCCATTGAAAAGGAACAATTTCAGATCCCCCCAGGGATCTTCCAGCCATCCAGCAGAGCCTGGTCTCAAACTACATAAGGCACTAACAATAAGATATGGACCAACAGCCAAGCTGGAGCTTTGCAGGTAACTTGATCTTCTACTGCTTCCTCTAATTGCTTCACCATATAGATTAGTCTATGAAATACTATCAGTCCTTACGGTCGTGGAATAGCTTTATTAATTCAATTGGTATAGGTGCATGTTTTCCAATCCAAGGTCTAGACTTCCCTTCTTTGCTGATAACCCTCTTACTGGCCTCTTTTCGAATCAGCTTGAACATGCTACTGTCAGAGCAGATTTTGAGTGAGATGCACTGAATGAACTTACATGCAACTGAACAACATTTTTCAAATTACAAACATCAAAAGCCCCAAAACTCAAGCCCTTTCATTCTACCCATTTCACCTCCCCTACAAAGCTTCCAACAAACCTTGCTGGTATGATCACTGACTAACTTTTCCAGAAATAGCGACCTTTCCCATCACCAAAACATCCCGAAGAGTTTCACAAATGATACGCATATGTCACACAAACACCAGCAAAAAAAAGAAGTGGAAATGTTCTCTGTGGAACAAACTCCTGTTTTTTTCAACAGCTCCCTCAGAATGCCCACAAAATGCAGACAGGTCTTCTAGTTGCTACAGCTCAAGCTGGTGAAGTTAGTATAAAGGTGCAATAAGAAGAGCTTCCTGTATGCAGCAATCATAAAAGAGCAGACAAAGGCTCTTGCAAACTCGTTGCAAGGTAGTAACAACTCTCTTTCTTTGGAGACTGTGAGAAATGGCAAAGAAACACTTCACAACAGCCAAGCAGCAGCAGTGCATGCCACTATGTGCATGTCCCAGTGGTTTTGTAATAGTGAAACAGTGCAAGGTTTAAGGATTAAAAAGTCTACACTGTTTCTTTTCACAGCATTAGAAAGCACTCCTAATACAGTTTCCTAGAAGAAAAGCTATTGAAAAATCAAATGGTAATAAACATCTGTTATTATGTGTGACCACAGAGGCTTGCATTCACACATTAGATGTAAAATATTAGGTTTTGGAGGACCAGCTACATTCTCTTCAAAGTTTTACAAACATATATTCAGCATCCTATGTGCTATTGAATTTAAAAGTCTTTATAACAACAAGTACTGCATTTAATCCTCAATTAATTTGGAAATTATTAATTAAATTAATTAATTAAATGGAAATAAATTAAATGGAAATTTTCTTCCAGCAAATTTCATGTCAAAAGCTTTAAAAATACAGCATGTATACTAGGATATTTAAATATACCTGAATCGCTTGCTGACCCATGATCGTTAATCACAGTTGGAAGTCCTGGAATGGGCTGAGTAGTAAGGTACCAAACGGCATGCAGAACATCAGTTGCATGGATTCGGTTGTGATCTGTGATATAAAGCAAATGACCTCGCTATTAAACATGAATATTTCTGACTGAGGGAAATCAGCACCATCTAGTGGGTACTGCATGACAGTCAATTGAGCAAAGACAAATCAAACGTTATCACAACTATGAAAAACAGCTGTATTCTGTAAATGCTCAGTTTTTCCTTTACTATGGCTGAAGCAAATTCAATGGTAAGTCTCATACCAGTCCAAAAAGAGAAAAACAGCAGCGAAGCAGTGGTATCTACACTGTAGGAAACTTTGTGAAGAAAGTATTAAACTAGGAGCCTGCCCTGTGCTTCCACCTCCGTTCCTTTACTCCAGTGGTTGCCTTTCACTAGTTAAATGCCATCAGGTAAATATCTGCTTTTAACCCCTGATTCAAATGAAATCATTGGGAATATCTCATCCACTTCACCAGTCAGATTTCACCCAACTTCTAAACACAAGGCAGATAACATTTACCTTTCTCTGCCTGAGCAAACGTAGGTGCTGTGCTAATGGCTGCACTGCAAAATCAAACTCAGGATATATGTATGCTGCACAGTTAAACTAAATTCTTCCCGCATTTTTTCTGGCCAGGGATAAGAGTTCAGGCCCTGGCTCCTGTAACCTGGCTCGTTACAAATTCTTGTTGCAGAGATGAGAGATAAAAGTCACTCCAAGGTTCTTCCCTCCAAATCCATCGAGGCCAGATAAACTATCCTACAACCAACACAACTGGCTGAAAAAGGAATTGCACACCAGTTCAGCACAAAGTATCATCTATCTATACATACACTGGCAAAAGCAACCATGTCACTGAAAGAGGAGTAACACTTTGCTGCACAAGGACAAAAACTTACATCTGGAGTAGAAGCACTGAAGGCTGATTCAGGCTAATTTTGGGCAGAGCAGAGGTATCTTCTACAGTGACTAGCTAACGCTAGAAAACTGCTAAATGTGTGTCTCTGTCGCTGGGTCACCCCCATCCATATAACTCACAAGAGGAGGTGACAAAAACTCCGTACCCTGGGAGGAGTAGAAGGGTCTAGCACAAAGATGTGTAAGCAACCTGGTTTTACACCTGCTTCATCCTGAAGATAGGCAGTGTGCAGCTGATGGAGCGTTTCTTAGCACTGAAGTTGGACTTCACCCTAAGGCCACCCTTCTGTGTGAAAACAGGAAGGAAGAAGAGCTGGGATGGAGAAAGCACCCTGGAGAGCCAGATTTGCCCTCTTGCCTCTGCTGGGGGATGGATGATTGTCTATTCCTGCTGGGAACAGCCACCTGCCCCCTCCAGGCAAGCACTGCTGATCCCATATTTCTAACCCCTGCCGTCAGTAAGGCAAAAGCTGTCAGCCTGTATTTGCTCAGCTCTGGCACAGGAGGTGCACAGAAGGGCTTCACCATCTTGTTGACCCAACACTACAGTGCTCAAGACAACTGCCTACTTTGTCTACACCTAAAATCCTGCCTACCAAGGGCAGATGGGTGTAACACAAAGGCTTATTATATTCACAATTTGCAATTACTTTGTTTACTTTGTTTACTCACTAAATGTGAGCATGTCATACCACTTGACTCTTGTATTTACCCCTCCCTTTAATCTCTTGATCTCCTGTGACATTCTCCCTTTAAATACTTGTTAGTGACCATTAGCTACATCTTTTTGTTTGTTTGTTTGTTTGTTTGTTTGTTTGTTTTTTGAGTAAAACAGTAAGCAGCAAAGCAGCGTAGGAATGGAGCAGCATAGGCAGCCTCCCTGCTGCCTTTCTTGACATACTAAGAACATCTGTCCTGAGAAACTAATCTCATGCAAAACCTAGACGATGGTCCTGCACAGGGGTCTAGTGCTTTTCTCTGAAGTAAAGGCTGGACAAACCTCTTGTGAAACTTGTAGTAATTTAATCCAACTGGTATAGTCATCCTTAACTTTTTGTGAATAACTCATTTTTCAGTTCAGCAACCAGAAGAAAAGACTGGTTCAATGAAAACAAGTTGTTTTGTTTTTTACCCCTTCACAGAAATGAAAAACTGGAAGGTAAATTAATTATATATTAGACAAAATATTCCACTTGACTATAAAATGAAACACACATAAGAAAAGCCACAGAAATGGAGGGCTAGATTCACAAAAATTCCTGAGCCTATATGAGTAGTTAAGTGTTTAAAACAAAGAGGAACAGCTCTGGTAGGAAGGACAGACTGTGGGACATCCACCTACAACCCCTCAGGCTACAATCTTCTGCTTCAAATCCCTTCTCAGATTCAAACTCAAGGAAAGATTTGAAATTTGGTCTCACTTTCCCAGAAGAGAGTCCAAACCAATTGGCTGGAGGGCATTTTGAGGCAGCTTTCCTTCAATCCTTCACACTGTACCTGTTCCAATTTGTATTTAATATTTTTAGAGAGAGACTATATGACTTATTAAACCAATGTTTCAAACATTTTTCTGGGAGGTGGGAGAAAACAGGGTGTCCAATATTCCTCAGCACAGGGGTTATCTGCCAGCTAAAAGGGGGACTCCCTCCCTCCTCCTGGAAAAAAGTCTTTTGCAGTGGAAGTGGTTTGGTAAGTTTGATTTTTATTAGTAAATACTTCTGCAATGACTGAAAGCAGGTTTTTCAGTGAATAAATTATTCACACTGAAAAATACTAGCCTAGCTGTAGTTGCAGAAGAACAGGAGGCACTCAGCTACTTGGTATATTTTTTCTACTTTACAAAGCATGTCTCTTTTGTTAGCAGAGCACTACTACTGCGTAAGAAGTCTGAATCTCTTATTGAGGGGGAAATGTTGCAATAAAATCCAGCACGGTCAGGGGTATACTTACATTATCAAGAATACACGTCATCAAGAAACCGTTCTTTGTACATATAGCAGCTTCATGTGGTTGCAGGCTTGAACAACATTTCCCATGAACTATTATCATACAACATGAAACACTAAATGCAATGAAAAAGGACAAGTGAGACTGTGGTGCAAAATCAGCCTCTGACTAGAGAGCCATCCATTTGGTAGTGACACAGCAGAACAACAATCTAGAGAAATATTCTTCTCTTAGTGCTCAAGAAAGCATGTATGCTTTCGTGCATTGAGTACAGTCAGCTAATGCTATTGAGCTTTTCAGTCACCATTTTATGTTATTTTTCTTTTTGATTTATACATTGCACCACTGTCTTCTGAAACAGTTTGCTGTGGTAACTGTAAGCAATATATGATTTGAATTTATGGTCTCAGTCAACACATATGAAGGTTTAATGAAAAAAGGCATCTCATTTAAAAAAAAAAAAGTATTTGGTATAATGAGAGAAGAAAGGATTCAACAACAAAGTGCGTAGAAAATACCCAAAGCTTCAAGGAAGCACCATTATCTGCTGGGAATTGTTACTTACAAGGTATCTCTCGGTATCCACATTCCAAGGCATGGAAGTAGTTCATAAATTCCCTCACTGGAATTTTGAAGGTTTCAAACAGCCCCATGTCTTCAAAAAGCCTGTAAGATACCTGAAAAAAATAAAACCAGCATTCTGCTAAATAGATGAGAAAGAATCTAAAAATTAGAAATAAAACTCATTCTGTCAAATCACCCCATGAAAACGCGCTTTTTTCATAGTATTTTCTCAAGTATATCACCTGATCCAGCTATAGCAGCAGCTACTTGCATTTCCATAGGTATGCAGTTACACAGACAAACAGACAACCTATTAGTACCAAACAATCCTCCTTATTCCTTCATTGCACCCTTCCAAATATTCTTCTCTTCCTTTCAGGCATACGGACCCCACAAATTTTGCAGGCACCTCAGAAACATACACACATAAAGGAAGATACCCAGATCTCCTTAGCGTCTTGGGAAAAATTTCCCCATAAACTTCTCTAAGGAGCATTCCTGAGTCAATTCAATTCCCAGAAAAAGGGGAAACAAGTGAAGGAATAAGAAAAGGAGAGAACGATTTGGATCCTCTACATCACCTCCTTTCCCTCATTCCCATTTTGGCAGTGAAATGGTAAAAGGGACTTTATGATCACAGAGGCAGCAAGTGGCTTAGGAGGCAGAGCTGCTCAAAGTGTTCATGCACGGAAGGATGACCGTAGACATCCAGGGGAGGATATATCAGAAGGGAGAATGTGATGGATGAGTGAGAGGGCATTCAGGAGAGATGAATGCTCTGAAATGTAGACAGGAGGAACTGCAAAATGGACGAGATTCAAGGCAAGTTTGAACTTGACATACCAAACAATGGGACACTGTAAAATTACTGTATGACCTCTTCACTTCTTTAACAAGTCAGACCCTGAAGCCTTTCAGCTTCTTTATTTACTGCTGTTATCTAAATTCTGTCCTTTTTATGCCATTTATCTGGTAATGGTCTGTCTAGACCAAAGCAATTTCAAACACGTTTGGAAGGAAGAGTATTATACTGATAAGAAATTGTTACAAATTCTGTTCCATGTTTCACACCTGAATGAAAATCAAATGGGTATCCACAGCTGTTTGTTTCTGTCTACTGTGTATATAAACTGGGACCTGTGAGCTGCACTTAAAGTTTAAGGAACAGAAACTTAAAATGTCCTGCCACTGTGTATTTTTATAGTAAGAATAATAAAAAAAGGATATGAATTTCCAGCCTTAACGATCTTTTCTTTTCCTCCCCTCATAGGCATTCCCTACCAGGAGAAATCTGCATATCAACTAACTCTGGCAAAGCACTGCAACCGACAGTGATGATACAGAGACAGGTTGAGTGTGGTGCCTGACACCATCTGGGATTCCCCTCTAACACTAGACACACCTGACAGTTGTGGTTCTGGTGGTGGCCTCAGCTCTTACTTCTGTTACTGCCATAATGATAGAAGTGCCACTAGCAAGGCAGTCAGAAAAATCATTGCTGGTGGTAATTCCTCTTTGTGGCCACTGCTGTTGACCAGAGAGCAAAAAGTTCTTTATAGTAAAGTAACTTATATACTACTGAATCAGAGTGCACTGGAAGACACAAGCTTAGAATAAAACTATCCCAGAGAGCTGCAGACACATAAAGATCTCTCTTTGAAATAAGAATTTAGGTAAGATAAGCTTATAGACCAGACAACCACTTTGAGAATAAGAAAAATGTCCGCTTTCTATCCAATTGCATGTTATTCACAAGCTTCCAAATGTGAGCAAGGCTATGCTGAAGAAGCTCTTGGGCTTTCTTTCCAGCTGGTGTTCTTATGGACAACAGATAATTTGCATACAAAACCCTTACATATTTTAGGATACTTACTAGCCGTGGATGTGGGAAACAAAGGGGTCAAGGAAACTGTTCAAATTACCAGGTAAAATCAGACTCAAATGGGAGAGAAAATACCTGAGCTGGGAGGAGATGCTGTTCTTACATGACAAAAGTGCCACCATTCTTTTGCTCTCCAACCAGACTATGAAAGAAAGAGGGAAAACACACTAGGTCGTTCATGACAGGGAAAAACTTCCCACTGCCTGGAAGTTCTCTTGCCCGTTTTTTCCAACTCTCTCAAGCTTTGGTGTTCCTGTTCTCTATCTTCTTTGCCCAACAGTCATACCCTGGTATTCTTCAGTATGTGTCTTGACTTCTCTTTATTTTTATTCCCCACCATTTCTTTCATTCTTGTGCAAAAAGGAAATAAAATGGTAACAGAGAGACAATATGATGTTTTGCATGCATTACCAGGATAATTAAAAAAAAAAAAAAGGCCAAGTGACTTCAGACCATGATTTCCCCTTTGCAAAGGGAATTGACTTGCAACAGGACTCTGGCATTTTTGAAAAGTGTACTTACAGAAAGCAAAACCACTTAACAAAAGATCAGCAGAATCAAGTGAGGATTATAATGCCAGGGAAGAACCGAGACATTTGTTAAGACACTTGTCTTCAGAGGCAACAGCACAAGACTCTCTTGCTGACAGTGTGTCCTGACACTCACCACCAATACTTGCAACTAGCTTTGTGGAGACAGAAAGGGCTACATGGCACCAGGAGGAGAGCCAGTGAAGCTCTGCATTGCATAACTGAGCAAGGCCAAACCTTCACAGGGGAAACCATCAGCTGTACTCATCTTTATGCCTGACAGTAATAACTTGAGGTGAATTGGACAGATGTCCTGACCAGAGGATGTCTGGAATCATGGTTGAAGTAAATCAGCCGTGATTCAACCGTTCAGCTACAGGGACATGATGTATTTTACGCACTAATCTTAACTCATTGAATGCTGAGCTTCATATTTCCAGCTAAATGTCCCTGTCTACAAAGAGAAAGCATAAGGTAACATTATTCTGCAAGACCAAATCTTACTGGGCTGCACTACCAATACTGGACAGGTATCTTAAGTAAAACATCACAAAAGCACTTTTTTTCTTTTTTTATGCCCTTTGGATTTTTTTGGGGGGGGGAACTGCACAGCAGCTGAAAAAAGAAGCTGACTGGTGGATATGAATGATAGCATTATTCTATCTGGTCATTAGAGAGTGTAAACAGCCAAGCAAATCATTTAGACATTTTTGAAATGCTTTCTTTCTTTCCTTCTTTCTTTCTTTCTTTCTTTCTTTCTTCCTTTCTTCCTTTCTTTCTTCCTTCCTTTCTTTCTTTTCTTTCTTCCTTTCTGTTTTTCTTTTTCTTTTCTTTCTTTCTTCCTTTCTATTTTTCTTTTCCTTTTCCTTTTCCTTTTCCTTTCTTTCTCTTTTTCTTTCTTTCTTTTCTTTCTTTCCTTTTTTCCTTTTCCTTTCCCTTTCCCTGTTTCTTTTCTTTCTTTCTCCTTCCTTCCTTCCCTCCTTCCTTCCTTCCCTCCTTCCTTCCTTCCTTCCTTCCTAACAATGGGGAGGAGGAAGAGGCAAGGGAAGGTCAGAAAAAGGAAAAAACGCATTGATTTCTTTCAGAATGTCAACTAACTAAATTCTTTCATTAAAAAAAAAAAAGAAAAATGGGAAATGTGCAGTTTTGTTTATGTGTTACTGTGGATTAGCCATTTTTTAATGCTTCCACTTTTAAAATCTTTCCTCCACAAACTGCATGCTGCTTCATGAGCTCCCTGGCAGCTACCATCCCATGGACGGAGCACAGTGCTCTTGCAGCCGGTGTGGTCCCCGCTGCCAGGGGCAAGCCCTGGGGAGGCTCCGACTGTGTCCGGCCGCTTGGCACAGGATGCTGCACATGGCCTTCTCCCTCCTGTCTCCACTTTCTGTTCATCTCTGCAATGACTGCTAATGCTTGAGTGAATCATTTATAACTCAGATACTTCTGGTGCTGCTGCCTAAACAAGAACAAGCGCTTCTCCTGAATGATTTCTAAGGGAAGCTTTTTTAGAAAAGGGTATCATCATTCACATGTAGCTCCTCTCCGGGGTGTTACAGGCACACATAAATGTCTTGGAGGACACGTGCAAGGTTTAGGTTAGTGGTTCTCTATTCATTGCTTGCAGGCTGCAACTCCTTTTTTGGCTCTTGTACTTTCTTTCTGCAAACGTGCATTCCTTTTAAGTTGTCAGTGTCCGGTCTCCAACTGTGACAAACACGACTTCTCACAAGGGTGGCTGTGACGATCCAGGGAATATTCCATCCCCAAAGGACAGATTTTCCTTGCTCCCTTGTATAACGGCTGCGGTTTCTCTCTGCAGAAGTCATGCATGATGACGAAATGACCAAATATTCCTCTTGGCACCACCGAGGGACCAACTCACATGCACTGCAATGATGCCACCCTGTCTCGATGCTGATGGTGTACCGTGAGTGTAGGAGCATCATCAGCATCTCTTGTTTCTATGGGCCCAGCAATAACAGCCGCGGAGAGATCTTGACTTTAGTCTATCCTTTCCACTTTCTTTATTTGCTTTCTAAAGCAAATGAGTTTCTCTTCTGCAGGTTTTTATCTTTATAGGAGCTGTAAGAGTGTTAAGTGTGACTGAAAACATTATCTAACTTTATGGCCTACTGTGAAGCATCAGATCAGTTGGAGGGCTTTGCTATTCCTTTCCGAAATGAGACTGGTATGTAAATTCCTCCCTAACCCCTATTATGCATATTTGTTAGTGCCACATTTAGAGTGCTTTCCACTGTATTTTGCACAGATGCTTTTATGGCTGCTGACTGGTTCAGGGTCTCTTTATATGTCTAAATCAATTTAACATTACAAAAAGGAGAAACAGACATCTCAAGCAGCTTTAAAGATGCTATGCCAGCATTTGCTTTCTAAATGGAATGCTTCCCTAGAGGCACGTGTCAACTCTGCTTTGTTCCATCTCATAAATTTAACCTACCAAGGCAAACATAGTTAATTCAGCTTGTTAATTTACTTATTTCTTAATGGATGAGTCCACTTAATGGCAAAAAGCAGAGAATAAATCATTAGAGCTTTTGTTTTCCTTTGTTGATAATATGCCAGGATTTAAAAATTATACAAGAAAAAGATAATACTTTTGGCTGCAGAAAAGGATTTATTTATTTCAGTTCTCTTATTTCTGAAAATTATTTTGTTAGGAACATCTGAGTAGGTGGGGAAAAGAACTAAAGGAATGATCTTTATTTTAAGAACAAGTTTGAACTTGATACATTCTGCTCTTAGGGAGTGAGAGTTATTGCAAACAGCTGTTACAGAAGACGGTGAATTTTGATCACGAATATTATTTTTTTAAGCTTCTCTATTATACTTCACAGGCCTTATTTTGTGGCACTGCAACAGTGATAATGTGGTCAGAACCTGCTCAAAAAGCAGGTGTTGGGAAACAGAATGTGGAGCTTTAGAGCAAACTGTGGGCAGCAGAGGGAAATAGTCCCCAGAGGTATGTACAGAACTCCATGCAACTTGGTAAAGTCCTTAACACCTATAGAAGTACCCATGCAAAACCAGAAGAAATTTTGGCTCATTCAAACTGCTGGTTATGCCACAAAAAATGTTCTGGTTTTCCTTATGTTTCATTTATGATCCTGTAACGTGCTTTGCTGCTAGACAAAAACATGATGAAGAAGATCTAGAAGAGAATTTTAACCACATGCTTACTGTGTAGTGCAAAGTTGTCTCATCGGTGAATGTATATCAATACCCATATCCAGCCACAGTTTGCTTGTTTCTCTAAAACTAACCTAGAGTGCTGGTAGGCTGTTTAAACATAGATGTTACTTGCCAAGCTACAGAACGATAAAAGACCACAAATAAATTTGAATTCATGCTGTGGTTTTCCTGGTTGACCACTGGATAATTGAATATGGCTGAATAGTAGTTAACCACCAAGGGACCAGTATTTGATATAGCACTCTCTGGAGCTTGTTGCACTGCTTGACCCACCAACCTCTATGTTTGTTTGTGGGGGTTACTTTTCCCACATACCAATAAACATAATCACTTCTTTCCAGCACTCATCACAAAATAATGCCTTGTAAAGTGATACTAGATCACTCAGATTCTCTTCCTTTTTTTCCTTCCCATCCCTAAATATAATTATTTACTTTTCTTGTTTAATAAACTTCAATACCTCTTTAAGAAAAAAGTGGTTGATTTGTCAATGTGCCAGGAAAAGGGGAACAACAGAGCAGAGAGTTCAGCCAAGAAAAATGATTATGGAAGTGACATTAATTGTGCTGGGTAGGGAAGGGCTGTGTCAGTATCTGCACTCAACATGCAGGAGGGAATGAGATACCAAAAGTTGAAAAGAAAGACTGGAAGGCTCTCGCATCCTGATCTATAGTAAATTACTCTTCCCTATGTAATAATGACCTGAATTTACTAGCAAAATGCTGACTCTTTAAAAGTGAGGGAATATAGTTAGGACTATTTTTTTTTCTACTTCCTGAAACCTCACTTTCTTGTACTACCTGACTGAAATCTCCAGTATAAAAAAAGATATCCTGCATCAAAACGGAGTATTTTTACTGTGTAGCCCTCCCATGGTAGACCCAAGAGAAATCCTTTCGCAAAGTACTCAGTAAGGGACGAAAGCAGCTCCTGCAGATAGGACAGAATATTCAGAAGGGTTTACGTAAACACATTGGTGCACAGTAGCAGGCTTAATAGGTGTCTGTTTTGTTTTTTTCTTTCACATTGTTAAATTAAAAGAGATGGGAATTTAAAAGTAAGGAATTTAATGTGAAGGGTATATATAATATTGTCAGCTTTGAATTAGGTGTCAGGTATCATAATTTATCAGATGACGAGCTTATGGGTCTTAACACTACTTTGTCTAAATCAAATCTCAATAATCTAGCCAGTCATCACAGATGAGATATCCTTCTTACCTGACTGAGAATCCGACCACATTTCTTTCCAATTTGTTCCACCAAATCAAAGATTGGAAAATTCCAACTGTTTAGCTGCTCCATCAGGGGATCCAAGTTGTCCATAACCAGAGGCTCAGGAGCAAGTACAGGCTTGTCCTATGCCAGAAAGTAAAATAAAGATAAATTTATAACTTTTAGCTCTGTGAAGCATCTCATGCAAAAAAAAAAAAAAATTATGCTCTTAAAAACTAAGGTCATGTTAGCATCATTTCTAAGCCGATGGTACTTTATTCAGCTCAGCAGAGATGTCCCCATTTCTACCAGGCCTACAGCTAGTCGCTCTCCTTTATAATTTGTTTCACTTGAATGAATAGGAAAGTCTGTATATGAAACATCAGTCTCTGAACTTATGCATGAGAGACATTCGTTCGTTCATTCATGGGAATCATTCATTCATTTCTGAGGGAGTCTGTCTTCTTCATTGTTAAATTTGCTGCAGTACAGAGGGAAAAATGTTCAGTTTCTCCTTCCACATCAGGACACATTCACTATAATCTATCATGGCTAATGAAGCATGTTCCAAGGGAAGACTTGTCCATCTTAAACTAAGACCTACCTCTTTTTCAATGTCTGCAAATTAAAGATGGGGCATTCCCCTCCTGTCACATTTCTCCCGAACACTTCCTTGCATTTCATTATTAGTAAGAAACTGTAAATGAGTAAACCCCGAAATATCTCAAGAAAAATGCCTTCTCTCAGCATGTCCAACTCCAATTCAACAGATTACAATAAATTTTTCAAGAGCTCAAGCCATCTTAAATTTGTTAATCCAGTTGTACAGCGGGCTGTGAAAACATTAACTGAACTTTCCCTCTACCTCTGAATTAAACTCACAGCTGAATACAGCAGTTGTGAAAAGATCAGCACCTGCCAGTGTTCACCATACTGCAATGTTCTATGTTATAATGCATGTTCATAATGTTATCATGTTCAGGACAATAATACCATGCAGCACCCTCAGGAAAGTGTTAATTTATTTTAAAATAAGGATCACTGTATATATTAGCCAGGATTGCAAGGCCATTGAGAAGCTGAAGTGGCTGAACAGGAAGACAATACATCATGCTTGTAGTTCGAGATGATAATTTCTTTTCCTTCCAATCTATTCCCTTTAAAGGCAACACTAACACAGAAGCCAAACATTTCTTAAGTGCCTAACGCCAGATCCATAAGCTTATATTTATTCATCAGAATAGATGGTTAGTGTCTCACAAGTGGCCAGTGCTTAGCAGCTCTCACACACTTCAGTGGGTCCTTTCATTTCTTCAGAGTCAAACCTCCTACTACAAGGTATATGCCTGCTGAATTTTTTGCATATAACTATGGCCATAATCTTTAGATTGCCCTAAGGTTGTGTTTGATTGTTTGTTTGTTTTTTAGTTTCAGTATACATTCAGTCTATGGTGACAGTGGAATTTAAACAACCTACCTCAGGTGGTATCAAGGGATGCAGAATGATGGTCTCAGGCGCATACGTCCTACAGACGGATCCCTTCCGTGTCTGTTCTTTGGAGCAATCTGTCTCATCATCATTTTGTACGATATCACTGCTGTCACTGTTGTTGGTCTCATAGTCAGAAGTGGCTTGCGCAGGATCGTCTACAACACAAATCACAAAGCTTGTTGTGTGAACAGCAAGGATTTCATGAAAGTCATCCTGTGACCTTCTGAATAATAGCAACAGGATCTCTGACTCATAATACATATGTGCTGCTTGGCTGGGTCTAATGTTGAACAATCTGTCCAAAGGCATTAAAGCATATATCCTGCAGAGTGTAAAAAATGGGATTAGGGATTGAAGAGCAGGAAAAAAAATGATGACCATTATTTGAACTGGCTAGGTTAGATGAAACCATATGGAAAACCAAATTTATTTTGCATTGTATCTATATTTTTCTAGAGGATTTTCCACTTCTTAAACAAGCAAAAAGGAAAGAAGCCTCAAAGGCAGTTTGTACAGTCCCTACATATGTTTTCCTTCTATGAGACAGAGGTATATCTGCCCTTCCAGTGAATAATTATTAAATTTTAAAGGACGAGGAGTTTTTGATTGACAAAGAATTACCTGTTCTATTCAGGGTGTGTGTGGTACCATCGCTTCTATCTAGTGTCCCATCACCAGCTTCTATTTGGTTATAGGGTCTGCCACAGCTGAAACACAACATCAAGAAACATACACAATATAAAGAACCAAGCACATTAGATAGTCTAATGTAAAATGTACTCCTGCTGACAGTATATAATTTTGTCATACATTGTAAGCTATGGTATAAGCTGCATTCTAAAGACAAAATTACAAGAGTGAGCTGAAGTTTTACTGGAAGTCAGAAATGCAAAAAGACAGGTTTATACCTTAGATTAACTAGCCACCACCATTAATTTGTGTTGCCAACAGTGAAATTATACCATGTAATTTTTTTTAAATGCCTTTTTTTTATTGTCTAAGTTTATCGGTACAAAACAAGCAAACAAAAAACTGGCTTTGTACTACAGCTGCACTATAAACATGAATCAAAGAAAACAATGAAAATTTGCCAGAGTGCCATACAATCTTATATAACTCACTTTGAACACTATCACGCTGAGGCTTTTTTGTTTAAAGTTTGAATACATTCCTCTTTAATAACGCAAAAAGTTACTTTGCCATTACTTTAGTGACAACAAACCACATACAGCAGAACCAAGGGGGCGTTTCGGATAGAACAAGAGGTGAGTGATTTGGCAACCAGACATTTAGCAATAAAACAACATGACAGAGTTTGCTTCATCATTGCCAGAGCAGAAAAACATTGTGGGAGGGATTGCAATAGTGAGGCCTTTCCAAATACCTGACTCTTCCCTTCCACTAAAATGCTTTATTCCTTGTGTGTGATTCCTTCTCAGTCCTAAACATGAATTCAGTACCAGCTGGAACAACTCAAATAACTATGTCCCAGTATGACTGAATCTCAGACCTGAAGGAAGAATGATATAGCATGAAAATATGAGAGAACTTAACAAGTCTGAAGTCTTGTTTAGTGGCATTATATCAAATCTTCCCATGAAAAACTGACATTTTAACATCTTTCTCTGGTTGGACTTAGTATTTTGTGGTGTAAACTATATATAACAGTCTTTTCAAAGAAACAATTATAAAATTATTTAAATTGGTCAAACTTTGGACTAGAAACTTTGCACCATTGTAAGTGCACCATATAAAAATGGCTGAAATCTTATGCCTGATGGTTTTGGCAGGGTCATCCAAAACATATTCTGGAATTTGGTATGCCCTGCAAACATAATGAATACCTGAAAGAAATTAAAGTAACACTACAAATACACATACAATGATATGTGTGGTGCATAGACAAGCAAATAAATCTTGTATACACTCAGGTTTATAAACAAGATGAAAAAAATGTAATTATTTCTCTCTCCACATTCCTTGTGGTTTCCGTAAGGTCAATGACAACAAGCCAAAACGTAAAAGTAGTAGAGAAATAGAGCCTTTGATTGGTTGCGTTGCTACAAGGCTTTTACATTATTATGAGTGTACCTCTTTACTTCTAGAACATATACAAACTCACAGTGATGATTTAATATGTATGGTCCACATAAAGCACTATATTAAAAAAAAAGAAAAAAATACTGAGCTACCCCGTAGAACACTTGAAATCTGCTCTTTGTCAGAAGGAAATGTGCCCATGCAACTTTAACCCAATCCCCTTTCATGAGCAGGTGTTATGTTATTCTTCTTAATCACAGGATTGTTTAACATTTTTTCACAGGATCCTTGCCTCATCCACTAAACAGAATCAAGAATGATTACTTAAAAATTATTTTAATAGCCTTGCCTGGTATACCGTTCTTGTTTAATACAGCCTTCAAACTCCACTGTCCTACCACATCTCACTTTGTATGTAAGTAAAACTGCTGTCTTGATGCCATTGCCTGGGTGGATCTGATTTAAAGCACTGAATCCATCAAGAGTTTATTTCCTCTTTTGTTGCTGGGGGAGGCAGTTGGCTTGCTGGTGGCAGAGGTTTGCTGACTTAGTATTACCTCGTAGCAAGGCAGGTTTTTCTTGCAGCAAATGTAGAGCACTGTATATCATGAAGACTAGTAATCTACGCTGTGAATGCTCAAACATGAAAAGATTCATTTCCAGTGTTTTTTAATTTAACTCTCTCAGTTTGTCTTAGCCATTTTATTTCTTTATTGCTTTTTTTTTTCTTTCCTTTCCTTTTTATATTGTGCTTATATTACTGAAGGGTGCATTATCTATGTTCTGTTGGCTTAGTTTGTATCTGTGGATATGATATCTCTGTATACTAATGGCTAGAAATGTGACAGTACTTATGTTTTTTCAATGGACATTAAAGGGACAGTGACTATTAATAATAGTGGATGCCAGTTCTATTAGCAGTCATTACACCATAATATTTTAAATAATGTGTTTGTTTCAAATAATCAACAACAAAGCCTATGTCAGCCAATGTAATTATTGGAACTGCTTACACAGTATAAGCATTTGAAAACAAGGAAATTAAGAACCTAAGTATGTGATGCAGCTTCCACAGATCACATAAGATAACAGCTACATAAATGTTAATGAGCATTTTACCAGTAATTATACTGAAATCAAAGTCTACACCTATCAAGAAAATATATTTCATTACTACCTATAACAGCCTTACATTGATAGGGTTTTTTATTTTTATATTTTTTGTCATTTTTACGTGATACCTGTTCTCTTTAATGCAATGTTGCCAGCAATAACTGTTACTAGATAAAGTAATAGAAATTTGTTTAGGTAGTAATAAAGGCAGTTTAATAGGACAGTAGCACATTTATAGTGTATTTCTTATGTATAATATAGGTTTTATTTCAGATGAATTGGTGTAAATCCCAGTTTTGCAATATCTTTGCAAAGCACTGCATTTCTATTTAGTCACCTAACCATGGCTTAAAAGCCTGTCAGTATCCCAGTCTGAATTCCAGTGAGCATGACTCCCTTCAGCAAACTGAGTTTTTCACACCCACTTTCTAGTCCTGTATACAGCATAGCAAGACACATCCTAAGTCACATGACTGAAGCCAGAAACTAAAAATTATTTCCAAAGATAGTTAAACTCGGTAACATTTAACCCAACACATTGCCTCTGATGACATGCTGTCTGCTGGCTAGCCAATAATCACAAATAGCTCACTACTATGACCAAAAGTAACATCTAATGAGTAAAGTAGCCTTGAAACTGCACTGGAGCTGGCTTCTAAATACTGATATTTACAACTATTCTGAACTGGACACATAATGCAAACTCAGTGATCTAACTTAACAAATCTAATAATGAGCTGCCTTAAAGTGTGAAATTAAACTGTTACTGTAACTCTTAGCAGTAGGAGGAACTCAGATGCAGTTGATTTCTGAAAAAAAATCTCAGTAGGACATAATCTGACACTACCCTATGGAAGACAGGATCCACCCCTTCTGAGCCAGTGCTCAAAATTACTCTTCAGGCATTGCTACAACACCTGTATCAGACACTGAGCAGAGGGCTACAGGACAACAGCTATTAAACCCTAGCAGTCAGATTTTTGTATCAAACCTCAGGTGCCTGTTTTGAAAGACTTGGCCCGTGACTGTTCATGTTAGCAGCATGGCACGAGAGATTCAAGTTGTTAACGTGAAATCCAACTTTCAGATCTGAAAGTTATTGATGAGGAATTTGTTCATGAATCAAACATAAGTAAAAGCTGTAAATGTAGCTAACTGTCTTGCACTATAAAAGCATTTTGTAGCATCAATCTCTATAATTACGCACATACTAAGAAGTGCTTAAATATGGTAAAATATCAATACTGCAGCAGATGATGAGATTTTACATATGTGTCAATAGAGCTTGTTTGCGAGGACAATGTGAAATGATCCAATGCCTATCAAACTACCATCTTACCTGCTGCAGATAACAGAGGGGCTGATAATAGGGTCTGACAGGCTAGGTGCACTCTGAGTAGCAGTTAAGACTTTGTGTGGTTTTAAACCTTGCTTCGTGTCAGTATCTGTAGAGTCTGGAAATGACACAGAAGATGTTTTTCCGGTAGGACTTGTAGCAGGCGTCCCCTGAATAGGTGAATGACATGGGGAGGTGAGAGGTGAAATATTTGGTGGGATACCTGGCAAGAGAAAAGAAGAATCTGGTCAATTAACAGTAGCAGCAGATGGCTGTATGAGTTCACTGTGCACAAATACTCGTCTTGCAATATGCAGGTACTAGCATAGCTTCCAAAATGAAAAATAGAGAGAAAGCCCTCCTCTACTCTGAGCCAAACTCATGGCTGTCACAGAATGATGAAGCTCCATTAATATCAACTGTTTCCACCTGCTGATGATCTGGCTCAAAACATGAAGCATATTCTCCCTGTTGAGCAGGATGCATTAACTGGAAGGCATGAAATGAAAGACATTTAGAGGCATCACTATTGGTATCAGCGTGTTCTAGTGATAGAAGCACCAAACTCCAACTAGACAGTTCTCATCCTCATCTGCAGATTCTCTTTGCTTCACTGTCTCCATCTGTACAGGAGGGACAAGAAATGCTTACCCACATTCCAGCATATTTGAATTTCTACATGTGAGATCACAGAATCACAGAATCATTTAGGTTGGAAAAGGCCTCTAGGATCATCTAGTCCAACCTTTAACCTAGCACTGCCAAGTCTAGCACTAAACCATGTCCCTAAGCACCACATCTACACGTCAGTTAAATACCTCCAGGGATGGTGACTCAATCACTTCCCTGGGCAGCCTCTTCCAATGCCTCACAATCCTTTCAGTGAAGAAATTTTTGCTCATATCCAACCTAAACCTCGCCTGGTGCAACTTGAAGCCATTTCCTCTTGTCCTATTGCTTGTTGCTTAGGAAAAGAGACTGACCCCCACCTTGCTACAACCTCCTTTGGAGTAGTTGTAGAGAGCAATAAGGTCTCCTCTGAGCCTCCTTTACTCCAGGCTAAATAACTGCAGTTCCCTCAGCCACGCCTCATAAAACTTGTTCTCTAGACTCTATGATGATGATGAGATGATTAGCAATAAATGAAAAAAGCAATTTTTAGTATTCGTACATTATATTAATATAAACTATTGCATTTATGGTGCTATTTCTGCACTCCCCCCTGATTTTGGCCTTGATCTGGTGCAGCCTGAGCTTATTTTCAATTATCTATTGCTCACTATGGGTAACTTGTGACCATTACCTGTACCACATGGTATTGTACTCCCGAGCTAGTGTACCAGAAATTTCCAATATCCACATGTGCAAACATTAGCACGATGTAGTTCTTTCTGTCCCCAATTCTATCTGAGCACCACTGCCAAGATGAAACGCATCAGCCAGTCCAGTGTATGAAATAAAGTGCTGTCTTCCCTTTGAATCCACCTTACGTTTTCTAGTCTCAGACAAAAAGGTCCCATTACAATAAAGCACAAGAGAGCAAACAGCATCTATCTTAAAAGGAAATGCATTTGAATTGACATGCCCCCTGACCTTTGTTCTAAAGTTTGTAGGAACTCAGCCCCCGCTCATTTACCATCTTCATCTTCAGAACTGAATGACAAAGAGCTTGGGAACTTGAACTGGTTTTATGTTTGAATTGTGCCAACTATCTAAATGCATTACAGACACAACTAACTTAGAATACAGCCCTATGTTGACCTAAGTTTATGAAATACTAACCTTGCAGGATATATGTAAATAGTTCCAGTGTTTTTTCCTGATAACTTACTGTGATGTGAGGTTAAAATATGATTTACTGTTGACAATCCAAGAGTTAAAAATAATCTGTGGCAGTTGCTACACTGTAATTTTGAGACATCCAACATCACCTATGTTTTGATTAGTGAATTTTCTCAGAAAACGTGATATATATTATTGTCTTAATTCAACAATTGCAACTAGGATATTACACTAGTCTTGAGATCAGAAACCTACAGCCTATTAAAAAGTTTTCAGATGGCCATGATGCAGAAATTTAATTAAAATACAGAAATCCTCTGTTTTACATTTACTAACCCTTTGAGATATCTGCTTTCCATCCAACAAAAATATGTTTTTAAAAACATTTCATAGTCTGTAAATTGCACGAGGGATTGAGTTGTATTATCAGCTATCTTTGATATATATGCGACCAGGTAATCTTTATGACTGTCAGAGAGTACAATATATACGGTCATCTTTCAGCAATTTACAGCAAATCCTGGGAACTTAAACAGTGACACAATTTCACAATAACATTTCTAACTTTGATGTGACATGAACTTACATTTGAGTTTACCTGAGAGTTTTGCCAAAACAGGTATAGCTATCAGTATTTTAAAATGCTAATGCTTTCAAGCATAAAGACATATTTTGTAAATTAATAGGTTTACAGATTTAACTAGACCAACTCCTAGAGCAAGAATTTTTATATACTGCCAATGGAGCTAATATACAAAAGTCTAATTGATAATAATTATGCAAATGGAACCAATTCTTTTGTTGGAACATAGAATGAAATCATAATTAAAAATGCATGATTGTAAACATTTTAAAGCATCAAAATATCAATTTTCAGCATAAAAATCCAAGCCAAAATTTTTACTCCTGTGAATCAGTGCCCCTAGGAATTGCTTGTGATGGAAGGGAGCTCATGTCTTTGGGTAACAGAGATTACTACAACACTTTATGGAAGTGGAACAGACAAAATGTGAAACTGACTGATACGAGTGCTTAGTCTCGTTTTCCAAGTACAAAATATTAACTACATTTTTTCAAGTTTATGGGTTCATCTCTGAAAAATCACAAGTCTAAATTTGCATTTCTTATGTTCTGCAATAAATCCCTGGATTCTCGGTATTGTATTTCCATTATTTTCCAGTTCAAACTTTTTTTTTCTTTAAATTTGCCTGTTTGCTATTCTTTTAAGGTAATACTGTCTTAGTTAATCTTCACTATGGTATAACATAGCTTCTGTACAAGAGGAGATTAAATAAACTCTTCAGTCTGAAAAAGAGATGTGATGTGATAGAGCTAGATATGCAGAATAATTGTGCAGCCATATCTTCAAATTCATCTCCAAGTTCGGATTCTCTGATTTTTTCAATGTCAGGCCTCAGGCATCTATCAATTTCTATCTGATGTCTGGGTGGCCAGTACCTCTGAATAAAATTATCTCAATGTCATTCCATGTTTGGAAAAAGACATGGGCTCATTTAAAACAAAAAGGGCCTTGGAGAACCACAGATTAAGACTACTTCATGACTGTCACATTGCACATTCCGTTATCAGTTAAGAAATCACCTTCTCCATTTCTTTTCCTCAGTTAAAACAGAAGTACTTTCTTTAAATGCCCTACATGCCAAGTTAAAAAAACATATTTCTCTTCTTTAAACATCAGTAAGAACTACCTGAACTTTCTTGATAATCACAGAATCATTTAGGTTGGAAAAGACCTCTAAGATCATCTAGTCCAACCTTTAACCTAGCACTGCCTAGTCCACCATTAAACCATGCCACTAAGCTCTACATCTACACATTTTTTGAATACCTCCAGGGATGGTGACTCAACTACTTCCCTGGGCAGCCTCCTCCAATGCCTCACAACCCTTTCAGTGAAGAATTGTTTCCTCATATCCAACCTAAACCTCCCCTGGTGCAACTTGAAACCATTTCCTCTTGTCTTATCACTTGTTGCTTGGGAGAAGAGACTGACCCCACATTGCTACAGCCTCCTTTAAGGTACCTGTAGAGAGCGATAAGGTCGCCCCTGAGCCTCCTCTTCTCCAGGCTAAACAANTTCTTGGCCACCTGAGTACACTGCTGGCTTATATTCAACTGGCTACTGACCAATATCCCCAGGTCCCTTTCCGCCAGGCAGCTTTCCAGCCACTCATCTCCCAGCCTGTAGCATTGCACGGGGTTGTTGCGCCCCAAGTGCAGGACCCAGTACTTGGCCTTGTTGAACCTCATACAATTGGCTTCATCCCATCGGTCCAGCCTATCCAGATCCCTCTGTAGAGCCTTCCTACCCTCGAGCAGATCAACATATACACCTAACTTGGTGTTGTCTGCAAACTTACTGAGGGTGCACTCGATCCCCTTGCCCAGATCATTGATAAAAATACTGAAGAGAACTGGCTCCAATAGAGAGCCCTGGGGGACACCAATAGTGACCAGCCTCCAATTGGATTTAACTCCATTCACCACGAACATACATAATGAACATACAGAGACAGACCTCTGAGTTATATAATGGATTTGTCTTGGATATGCTTGTGTAAGAAGGGTCATTTTCTGTCTACAACTCTAAATGGCCCTAAGCCGGAAATCTCAGTCAGGAAATATACAGAGACATTTAATTTAACAAATGTTATAGAAACACTCTTTTCTCAACCCTATTGTAGTCAAGGGAATTGCATGGATATAAATCACAACAAGCTTTAGTATAGCACTTGCCGCATCATGTCATGACTAACCTCTATAAATCATAAAAGTCAAAACATTTACAATGGCATCACTGTGAGTTATAGTATTTTAAGCCACTGCTTTTTTAAACAAATGAAATTACTATATTCATACTGATGGAAAAATAAGAAAAGACACAGATTGAGCAGAGACCAAAAGCAGCTGAATGTGCTAGTCACCGAGTTCCCAAGGAAGCAGCTAAGTGAGTCTGACAAAGTCATTGGTACCCACTCACCTTGCCGACTCTGCCTTTTGGCGTTCAGGTGGTTGGTAGGAGACATGGCATAAGATGTGGAGAAGGACCGGCTCTTCGTGATTGTCATCAGAAGGGAGCTGTTCCAGGAGTCAGTGCTGTAAAATGAGAGTGCAAACAAGCATTGTTTGACACAGTAAAAGCCTACATGGAAAATCTGAAGAAGTTGGAAGCCACAGCAAGAACTGTGTGTACTGAGACAGCACAATATCTCTAATGAGGAAAACAGCAACTATTTGCTAGCTGTCTTGCTATTTGTGAGGAGTATTCAGCAGAAATATTTACAATGCAGGCACTCCAAAGCTGGACTCCCTTCAATGCTCAGGCCTATTCACTTTATTTATACAAAGATGTCTTCAGTATATTGTTCTGACAGTACAAAGAGGCTTAACAGTAGACTTGAAATATGTTAAATTTATACTCTCTTTTAATGCCTCCTTACAACAACCAGAAGTGCTAGAAGTTCTCAGTGTAAATGAAAAATCAGTCTCCTTGACGTCTCTGCTGCAACTGCAAAGACAGATACCCATTAACCCTTTGGGCACTAGAAGAGCTCCTCAGGAGCCTCGAAGAGGCTCAGCAGAGCCCTGCGTTGTTGCTGTTGGTGGTGTGCCTCTTCGCTGGGTGAAGCACTTCATGCTCTCACCAACTTAAGCACATGCTGCAACTCAAAAAAGCTCCTGCTGACAGACCCTGAAGGCATTCATCACTCATCTAAGTTAAATTCTGAAGTAATAAGGGGTATGCATTTTGGGGGTGTTGCAACAATGACCAAATGTTGGTCCCATACACAAAAATAGACGCATGCTTTCTGCTTTCAGGCTGTATACCAGAAGAGGACAAATAGTTTTGTAAAGTAGAAGAATTGTATTTATCATTGTTTTATTGAATGACACTCATCAAATATCAGCTTCTTGCAATGATGCAGCACTGGCTTTTATCATCAGGCCAAAGACTTCTCTGAATAGATCCACCAGGCCTCTCAGTCTCCACATTCCTCTTCACAGCCTCACATCCTTCCCCATCAAGTGGTAATAAGACATACAAGGCAGAAGACAGCCTTTTAAAGAAGCCTAGTCCGAGTCAAACTTGAAAAAAAGGTGTTCTGAAAGAAAAAAAGCATGTAACATTGTCTTAACTCTACTAACACTTTACTGTTTTGGAAGAGCAAGCACTGTCTATAAGAATATTTGGTGTTTTTCTTCATTCACACAGATTCCTATAATCTGTGATGATGTAAGAAAAAGAAAGAATCCAGCTGTTCTTTATTAATTTTTATTTTTGAGTGGGCGGGGGATTGTCAGTTGGTAGAAAGAATATAAAACATTGGCCCACCATAAAGAAAAAGAAAAAGAAAAACAAACAAACAAACAAACCCATTATTTGACTTCTTAAGGGAGATCCACTGGATATAGAGATGACTGAGGGCAGGAATATGGAAGTTCTGTTATTTTTCCCAAATCATTTGAAGCTATAAGAGGATCATGTCTTACCGTTTTAGTGACAAAGGGACATAGGAATGCAAGACTTCAAATCTTAAACAGAGATTTAAGGGGGGATTTTTGCAAATCTGTGACTGTTGAAATCTATAGGTGATTTCCCAGACTATGGGGAAGAAGTTGCAGAGTTTCTGTTTGCAGAAACTATCACAGATCAACTCCACTGTCATTTCTCCTCTTTTTCACTTCAAGCCATGAAATGATCCTTTTTCTGTGACCTGTGGCATGCTTGAATTTGGTACAGAGGAAGTGGCAGATAATCAAGATTTTTTTTCTCCTTCAGTTCAAAATTCTTTTCCTTGAAAGCAAATCTGTATTGGTTTGCCAGAATTTTTAAAGCTAGACTTACTTATGGGCTTCATTTTTTCCCCTTTCTGGAATTCATTGTTTCTCCTACTGTAAAAGAAGAACTGCAAACAGTAGGCTGGGAGGCTTGACAGAGCTATAATTATACAATTGGCAACATTAAACGAAGGAAGAATTGATAGCCTGCTTAGTTGGCTCATCAAGCATAGTTATATAACAACTGTAGAAAAGGACCAACAATAATATTTAATTGCTCTCCTTCTCCCTTGGATTTCCATCTTAGGATGCTTATATACTACGTGAGAGTCTGGGATCAACAGTATAAATCAAACACACCCTGGGAACCACAGACCGGTGACTGAAGAATATTTCCATTTGGTTATGGCTTCTTTATATTTACTTTTACTTAGATACACGGGACTCCTCACAAAGGGAAGTTTGGCTAGTCATGTATTTTTCTTGCACTAGACATTCAGTGTACTCTGCAGGCTGCCTTGAGCACCTAGGCTCCCTGTATGAGAGAAAGGCTGATAAAAGCTGCACTCTAGGGCTATATTCACCCAGGCTATCCAACAGCAAACACTGTGGATGTTGGGCTTTCTCAGGTCCTGTCTTTTTCTCCACTACTGGCTCCAGATTTTGAATTGCAGAAAAGAAAACATAAGCTTTCTGAAACCACAGCCTGAAACTCTCTTCTTGACTTCAGTGCCTTTGCTCTGCTCTTCCTTTCCCGGCAGCAAAGCATGTTTGCACACTCTCTCCTCATCCAACAGCTCCAAGATCATAGCCCTTGCTGAGGTAGGGAGGGGACCTGAACTTTATTCTTGCAAGGTGGCACGGTAACTACCAGGCTGCAAGGCTAGCTGCTCTCCATCCTTCCTTTGAAGGCTCTGCTCCATTCTCATTGGAATGAAAAAAAATTCATGGATCCAGAAAAGAGGAAATCCTGTTGAAATAGCTACACACCATATCATAGTTAACAGTGCCTAGGACCCAAGCCTCTCTTCTCACAGATGAGCACCCTTCTCACAAGACTAACAGCAATTTAACTCCTTCCTTCACTGGCTGCTACTGGATTACCTGCTGCAGCCCTCATGGAGAGTTCACATCAGGCATGGAAGTTCATCTCATAGCATGGAAGTCCCAAAATGTGAGGTACCTATGTCAAAATCCCCTCAGGCACAGGGGCAACTTGTTTAGGGTAGCCCTCCACAAATGCCCTAAACCAGTCAGCTACTGGCTGTAAGCAGGCTCAACTTCTCTCCCTCAGTTTCATGGGAGGCCGAAGTATTTTGTGATACTGGCTCATGGATCAGGCCCAGAGAAAAAGAGAATGAGTGAAAGTAGGGAATATGTAATCTAGATAGTCAGTCATAAGGAACTATAGCCATTAGCTAAAAACCTGTCTTTTCAGAAGAGTGAGGACTACTGTGCTTCAGGGTAACTCTGGAAGACTTTCAGGAACATGCTTTAGCAAACTAGAACTAAATTTTGTGTTTGTGCACAACATAAATTAGACATTACCTTGGCCTATGTAAACCTCTTTGTGGATCTAGTGCTCTGTTTCTATGATGCGCTATATGAACATAACCTTATGAAGTGTATGTGTAGTGATTGAATCCAGAACTTTTTCTGGGCAAGACAAACAACTAATGTACATTTCCTCCAGAGATTTTGCTGCAATCCATTTCAAGGCTTTATTAAGTATTGCTTTGTAGTTGTGACTCTCTCTGTATCAGCATCTGCTTACAGAACCCTTGAAAATATGGGGCATCTTAAATAAATTAGTCAATAAATACATCATAAATAGAAGAAGATACTCAGTTTCCATCCCTATAAAACAGATGTATTTATTTGCTTCTTGTGGAAAATGAGGAAAAGCCTTTTAACTAGATTAGATAGTTGGATTTAAGAATATTTTTAAGCATTAACTACTGGTAGAACAACAACCTTTGAAGTCTTGTGCATACTGGCAGAAACATGAATTATGAATTTAGCTTTTGAGTTTGTTTCTATATCAAAGCTACAATAGCAAAATCTCAGTCTGAATCCCAGAAGCAAAACTCTACTTTAACATTAAGGAAAGTATGGCAGGAAATCTTGACACTGCTCATTTCATTTTCAGATTTGTTTTCAACTTCTGCTAGTAACTATTCCTCTGTAATTTTATTCCCAGCTTCTACTTGTTGTTATTGTTGTTGTTGTTGTTGTTTTTTAAGCAATGGTAGCAAATCTACTTAGAGATTAAACTTTCTTCTCTCTATTAATAATAATCTCTTTTTGACATATCTAATTCAATGTTTTTCATTTACCATCCATTGCTGGTATTGTATTTACATGAGTTCATTCAGGGAGCCCTAAGCACTTGTGATATTCTGGAATTAAGTATGTACATGAGATACAGGGCTTGTACAGTGTTGTAGGGTCTTATGATACTTCATTTCTATGGATAGAAAAGCACTGAAATGCATATTTTAGGAAGCTCTACCTAAAATCAGCATTTGTGTTCTGGAAGTTAGTATCTAGAGGATGGAGATGAATGGGTTTAATGACAGGGACGCATCACTAGGTGTGCCCTTAAAGTGATGTTCAGCAGTTGGATTACCTGATAGATTTGTCTCTTAGCTAAGCAATATCCATGGAGGAAACCTCTGCATACCAAGAGGACATTAATCACATAATCTTTTCTTGTTTCCAATTTTATTATGTAATTCTGCACTTTGCTACCATAAACAGATTTTTTTTTTCCATTTTGCTTCCCAGTAATAGGAATAGTTATAGCATGATCTGACTAAAATTGGGAAAGTCACCTCTTTGGTAACCCAACTTAAGGAGATATGTAGAAGTTATTCTAAAATATTTTGGAGTCAACACTTTTAAATGATGGACATTGTCACACAGAACCAAAGAAATTTGCCTGAAGATGGACATAAAAGAGAGATGAAGTAATCTGTAACCTGGATGAAGATGATTCATGAGGTTTGATGCTGGCACTGCGATCTCTTCTCACTGGGGCTGGTTCCAGCGTAGGTAAACCTGTGGCTGATGTTGTTGTGGTCCAAGTGGAGGACACTCGTCTCAGCAGTCCTGGAGGCAAACTTCTCCGTAAGCGCTAGAGAAAAAACAGTTGCTTAGAGTTTATATAGGCTTATAAAAACTTTAACATGCAGAAGAAAAACATTTGCTAGCATTTGATTAACTCTGCCTGTCAATACCTGGTGAGGTACCTTTGGTCTGGATTTGCCCAGGTATTATGGTGCCTACCTCCCACTGAAATCAGCACAGACTGATTTTCAATGTTTGGAGGGGCTGGACCTTACTCTCTATTTTAAGTTAAAGAAAAGCTATACATCCACAGCCCCATAGCCACAGATGTTCAACTCTTGGAGCTCACTGGAGTCAGCCAATGTTGACAGTGCTCTTTAGAAATTTTAGTTTTATATGATGTGGCCAAAGGCATGTAAACATGTCTTCAGGGCCACAAAGATGACTGAGGGATTGGAGCATCTGCCATACAAGAACAGGCTGAGAGAGCCATGATTGTTCAGCCTGGAAGAGAGAAGTCTCAAGGGAGATATTGTCAATGTGTATAAATACCTGAATGCGAGGAGGGGAAAGAAGAAGATGGAGCCAAGCTTTTTGAAGTGGTATCCAGTGACAGGACAAGAGGCACTGGGCACAAATAGAAATACAGGAAATTCCATTTAAATGTTAAAAAAAAAAAAAAAATTACTGCGAGGACACTGGAACACTGGAAGTGGTTCCCAGAGAGGTTGTAGAGTATACATGCATGGAGATATTCAAAACCCAACTGGACATGGTCCTAAGCAACCTGAACTAGGTTTATCCTAGAGAACCTGCTCCAGGTTCAACCTGCTTGAGCTGGGTGATTGGACTAAACGATCTCAAGAGGTACTTCCAACCTCAACTATTCTGTGATTTAAAATGCCATGAATCTTTGGATATCAGAGATGCAAGGCAAGAAAGGCTGTAAGAAAAATAAGGTAGGGAAGCTTCAACATTTTCTTCCTGCTATATCTCCCCAATTTAAAATAAAACTTTCCTGCTCTGGCCTTCTGAAAAGCTTACAGAGAGCATCACCCTTTACAGAAGATTTTTCTTGACCACCCTGCATTTTTCTTTCATATGATTCTTCCTTTTCTCCACTAATAGGACTTATATAATTTTTCCAAAGTTTTAGAAGGCAGACAGAGATAATAAGGGAGGTATAAAGAGTACAGAGAGAGTCTTTGTGGAGGATACTACCATTATTTTTGTAAGATGTTTCTCTTGTAATTATTATGTAGTTTTTATAGTTAAGAACCAAAATAAATATGTCTCTGTGATAGAGGGCTTTGACTTTGCCACAGGGTTAAGAGAGATAAGATGGAAGACACTTGTAGGTCTGAAGCTCAAGCACACAGATAAATATGTTAACGTTAACTCCTTATCCAAAACAGTCAGTGTCAGATGCTTAAGGTAAAGACCCTAAATCTATATTTAGACATATAAATAAAGGACTGCAAACATTGGTTTTATGAACCATAATGCATTCAGGTCAGTGCATTCTTCAGTCAAATAACTCCTCTGTAGCATTAAGTCATTTCTTTATCCTTCATTTCTCTTATCCTCACTAGGTATTATGCAATCACAAACCGGTATCTGTTCACTGTGTTTGCTCATTTGATGGCAGTGTTCTTCCATGTAGAGTATAGCCATTACACACATGTACGCTAAACTTAACTGGAACATGCACTTCAAAACCTGTGAACATCCATTTCATATATGCAGCTGCTACACAGGCAAGTAGGGTAATAATTATCACCATACTAAAATAAATTTAAAAAGAATCACAAGTGTTGCAATTCAGATGCCAGGAAATGCTAGAATGAATGCTGGCTTTGATATTTGAACTGTTAAAAATTAAAAACATTTACCTGTGCAATATTCTCTGCTTATATTTAATTTTACAAGCGCGATTGCATGACAAAAGTATTTTGGTTTGGTTTCGAAAGTGAAATGTAGGCCTTGCAGGACAGCTAATTAGAATGAACATACAATTCAAACTACTTCAAAGCTGATGTATTCTTTCTAGTTGCTAACTTCCTAAACATGGATGGTTAACAATGATTATATATCCCTGTTGAATTCCTAAGCATTCATAAAGCCATCTGTCAAGGCAGTAATATATATATATTTCCAGTTTAGTCTTGCTTTTTGTCTCAAGATTATCTCTCTTAAGCTCACAATATTTGTCATACTAAGTATTGTTGTGCTCTTTTTTGTTTGTTTGGTTGGTATATCATTTTGAACTTGATCCAAAACACTTGGAGGTCATCAATAGCAACTTTTTTCATTGACTTCTACAGGTTTTGCACCCCTAGCTAAGGGAAGGAAGAAAAGGCTGAAATTTGTACAAAATTTCAATTCCAACCTTCACAGTGGGCAAAAAGGTCCCTCACATTACTACTTAATTCCCTGCTGTTCATTGACTAGGATGGTCACCCCACATGCAGTGGTTCAAATCTTTTGAGTGCAAGGGGAATTTCTGCGTGAGAAGTAACGGGGCAGACTTGTGATTCTGGATGCTGAAAGGCTTTTTTGCTTGCTCTGCTCCTGATCGTTTCTTCTCTCTTGAGCTCCAGCCAACACCCATGAGGAAATATGCACATCATGTATGTGAATTATCTTGTGTCAGACATCATCTTCTGAAGATGCCTGAACCAAAGTTTAGTTGGCCATCAGTTGAAAGATACACAGGGATTCTCTTACTATGAAACCAACAGTCTGTTTAACTGTCCTTTTATAGAAGAGTATGATTAGTGCATAAAATGGTTATCTGAAGCAAACAAGCAAAAAGCCCAGTGAGATCTCCCACTAGTCTAGTGCTGTCCCTTAAAGAAGGACCAAGTTATAAGATGACAAACAGAGTTACTGTCCAGTGCTTACCTTGGGAATAGCTAGTTTTTCTCCTTTCTCCGGACATTCCTCTGAGTCGGAGCAAGTGTAGTTCTCACTGAAGGATACCAAAGGGTTCACCCTTGGCTTGTGGATGGCCTGGAAGGTTAACTGTGTATTAAGCAGGTTGCTCACTGTTCTCAGCGAAGTACACACATTGGGGGGCAGTGAAGGATCTGCCAGAAGGTCTGTAATGAGCCCATGTGCTTCTCCCATGACAGCGATATCCACTGTGATACTGGTACCAGAAGACTGAAGAAAACAAAAGTAATACAGGTAAGGCAATAGAAGTGTGCAATCTCCTGAGCAGTATCTGAGGCAATGGTGAACTTTCTCAGCAACTTCTGTTAAACCAGTTACCCACAGAGTGGAAAAATAATAACATGAAATAATTCTTTAAATAAGGAGAATCATGCTGAGTAGATCGAGCATCAGGCATAATGCTCACAGTCTGCAAAGAGTTTGGAACTTCATCATATCTGATTTTCCAGCTTTCAGCATCTGCAGCTTACTTAATCCATCTGAATGAATTGTTCAGGCTCCCTACAGAGACATAGTCAATGGCCAGGGGCTATTTGCACAAATAATCTTGGAGACATAGCTTAGGATGGGAGGAGTCCCTTTTGAAAGATGCCTTTCTACTGCCCACAGAGGGATCTAGGACAACTAATTTATGTTCAGTGCTTATGTTTAGATGAATGAAATGAATCCCAAGCATATACTGAGATTTTAAAAATATTTCCATGACATTAAAATACAGCATTCTGGTGCAGTGGTAACAACTTCCTTCTCCCAGCAATTGTGTGTTGAGCAGCTATACTGAAATTGAAACAGAGCAAAAAGTGGATTTTCCAATCCTTATTTCATTTGGACAGAAGTGATGAGAATAATTACTCTACAGACTTGTATGACCAGTTCAGGTGGTCCTTACTCTCCCTTGGGTTTGAAATATATACCTAGTTTACATATATCATTTAAAAAGAATTATTAAATGAAGTGATGTGTAAGCAGAAATAATACCAAGAAGCAGTTTGTATCACTGGCAAATCTTGCACACCTTACTCAGTACATGTAGATAATTGTTTTGCACATTACACGCTGCAAACCAACTGTGGCCCAGGCAAACTGCCTTCGTACGTGTAGTCAGGGCACATATCACACGCGCGGGGAATATAACACAGCTGGAGCACTGGGCTTCCAGCGCATGCACAAGAGGCTTGATTCATAAATGCATCTTTGAACTTCTCCAGGATTTCCCAACATTCGGCAGCTCTAATTACCATCTGTCCTGAAACCCAGTAGGGCAATATATTACCACTACAAGAAACAGTCCATTGCCAAAAGCACAATAGGTGTCAAGTCTGTGAATTGACAACTATATGATACAATTGCAGAAGACAGAGGATCTTTCAAATCTGCTAGGATGGAGACTGGATATGTACAGAAGCAGAATAAATAGAAAGGCATCACGCACATTGTTTGTTGGTTCTGAACTGTGAATATAGCAGTGACATTTCAGCCTCACTAGCTGGTGCACTATAAATCACCACAAATTCTATGTGGAGTCACTGATTCAAGACACTCCAAGACCGAACATTTTTCCTTTGTTGTGCTTCTGAAACATAAGCTCAATCTTACTGTTTGGGACTTTTTGGTGGGTGTATATGCAGTTTGCCTGAGATACCATTCCAGACAATTTTGTACTCATTTGTTTTTGTATGCATTTTAGTGAAATCTAAGATACGCAATTTTCCAAATGGGGAAGTTTTATCTGTGAAAAGAGCATATGGGTTTCTTGGAGTGGCAGGTACATAGCATGGAAAATTGGGCAGACTGCTTAGCAGGAGAATGATCAGAGCCATGGCCAGGAGTGACTCACCAGTGACATCATTTATGGACCTCACAATACATCAAAGAACAGTGAAACAGAGCTTGACATGCTTCACTCTCACAAAAGGCTTTACGAACAATAGCAGAGTATCTCTGATATACTAGCTAAGTAGAGCTAAACCTCTCCACTCTACCTTCCCAATTGCATAGTGTGGGTATCATGTCCTTGGCAATAGCTGTTTCACTCCACTGATCCACTCCTCATGTCCTACTTCTTGCTCACACAAAGGCAAGATCAGAAAATGGGACTCTGCACTCCCCATCCTGTCATGCAACCAGAAAAACAGCCTCTTTTCCCCATGTTTCTGGTTTATTTCAATTTGCTATCATGACAAAGAAAAGAAACTATCTGATATACTGAAGTGCTATTTCATCCTACTGAAAAAAAAATTAATGGCTGAAGTTAATTTAATGGTTCTCTTCATTGCTTAACCTCTCAGGAGTCCATGCTGAAGATTCTGGCAGATGCTAAAGAAAATTCTTAAATTAAAAGGCAAGGCTTGGGATGGGAGGAATTAATTATCTATCTTAGCCTCCACCATGAAAAACAGACCAAAGGGGAGAGAGGGAGAATACATCATTCAAAGTGCGATAGAAGCCTCATACTTTCAGCAAAACTGCATAATCTACAGTTTGAAATTCTATTAAGCCTGGAGCCTGGAGTTGTTGACTGCCGATCAGAGACAGAGATTAATACTTCAATGAAGTAAACACGTCTGACTCAGCGGGCCGTAAGCAGGGGCCCAGATTTTGTGCAGCAGTACTAATATTTTGCAAAGCAGCCAGCATTGTTCTCGACGATAAGCACAGAGTGGGGCGAGAGAGAGCCCTGCTCTTCTCGATGGTGTATTTCTGCCACACGACCTCTGATGCAGGGGGTGGCCTCGAATCTGGGACCCGTCAGGCTTGCCCAACTCCAACGCCGGGCTCTGCTGATTTATGTGAGGAGCTGGTGCAGGGGCCACATGGCCCCTGAACAGGGACACCACACGCCAGGTCTCATCCTGCCCCTGAGCTGTGCCAGCACCTCGGTGCCAAGGACAGCCAGTGCTCAGGTCAGGTTAGGCACCTTACACATAGCAACACTGCCACTGCCCACGTCCCCACCAGCGGAAATATGGGGAAATGAAGTGATTCCCTCTTTGCAAGCTTCCACCTGGGAGAGCCTTCAGAGCTCAGCAACAGCACGGGTGATACCACCTCACGCTGCACACTATAAGCTCTTCATACAGCAAAGTGGCAGGACCTTCTTGCATTTTTGACTGAAAAAGTACTATCTGCAGATCAGACGCTTTCAACTGGTACCTTGCGTGAAAGCTATGCAGCCACCCACCCTGCCCAGATTATGCACACCCTGAGAGGTCAGCTCCAGACATACAAGGAGCCAGAATGAGATGTATATCCTGCCAGCATATCACAGCCAGAGCCATCATGAAACATCAGAAGTTACCAGTTTGTGCAACATGACAAAGGGCATTGCATGATACCTCCAACTGAAAACACTTGACACAGTATTTCAAAGACATCACTCTATTGTAGTGAGCTGCTTTAAATGTCACTCACATAAATTGTAGTACAGTCTTGTGTGAACTACTTGTAATGCTACCATATATCTAAAAGGAGAAAAGATCATGCTTAAATTCAGTTTGAAGGAAACAGCAGAAAGGGCTTCTCTATTTCACCAATTACAGCACATTAACAACACATCCTAAATTGATAGTTTGCATGCAAAAATTTAATTGCATTGAACCTGTACAAAGGAAAATAGTTTTTCTCAAGCAGTTTGAAAATTTCATCCATTTCAGAATGTATTTAGAATACTATCAGACTACTCTGAGTAGATAAAATTAAGAGATATTTAAATTATTTCCTTAAAACTGTTACAAATTGAATGCATGAAACATTTTAAAATACTGTATTTTTTGATTCTCTAATATAAAACAGTACATTGATGAAAATTTTAGATTGACATCATAGTATATACGCATATACACACACTTGCACATACATATACACACACAGACGTTTTTTAGGGTAAAAGTGCATACAAAATCCATGCTCAGATTTGGTATGTAGTTTTCCACTAATGTGCATAGCCTCTACATGAACTGATCTGGATTCTTTCCAAACCACTTTACTCATCTAAACACAAAGGCCGGATACTTGGGAATACAGGCATGAATAATGTTTGCAATCAACAAAAACAAGCAACTCTCTAACTTGATAAAAAAGAACAAACCAAACCAAACCAACCAACCAAACAGCTAAGCTAAGGTGAATTTTAATTTCACGGTGGTCAGTATTAGTTTACCAATCTATGCTAACAATTGTGAATGCAGTTTCCTCCCATGAATTTTGGAAAAGGCTGGCTTACTGCTCACTTTGTGACTTCATTCCTACTCTGATTTAAGAAATGTCATATGGTGACGAAAACTGAAGAGTTCTAGGGCATGAGAACAAGAAAGTGAACAGACGAGAAACAAAAGCAAAACCACATCAACTAAACTTGCTCATTTATAACTAAGGTAAGGAGTAAAATAAGTTCCTTACAATGTTGTAAAAAAGTAAGTTTTGTTCTTTTTTCTTTTTTTTTTTTTCCTTTTCCTTTTATTTTTAAACTGGCATTCAGGTGGGTATTTGAGGCTGTGGTACCACTTGGAATTCCTAGCTGGGCCCAAATCCACTTCTTGTCTGTACTGGGGCTTCTTTTTATGTATAGAAATAAAAGAAAGGGTTTCTTCCCTAAAGAAGTCAAATGGGGAAAAAAAAAAAAAAGGGTGGCCAGATTAGGAAGCATTATAGAGTAGGGACAGACCTGCACAGTTCTAGCATCAGCTGCAATCATCCAAGTTTGCATGGGTGGGGGCTTACTGGGAATTTGCAAGAAAACTTTCACATACGAAGTACCCATACTGCTGCAACTGCAGGATCAAATCACAGGTAGCATGTCCCACTGTCACACAGACAATTTTTGTCAGAGCAGGGAAACTTTGATCTTCTAGGAACACTCTTAAATGTAATATGAAAACAATGTTCTGGTAAATTTTAATGTTCACTTAGAATTTTTAGACTTGAATAATTTATTTTGGATTCCATACCATTGCTGGAACAAAAACTTTCAAAATTTGCATAACCTTCTGTAGGCTTTTATATTACATTTTACAAGATCCCATTTGTTTTCTTCTACTAAATTATATTATGCAAAAAAATCCGAGAATAGCTTTTTACTCACTAGGGTAAAAAGCAGATAAAATTGTGTAGGAAAAACAAAATTAGGGAAATAAGAATAACAAATTCCTTTACCCATAAGACCTAATAGATAAATTTAGTCTACAAATTGATCATTTGACCCACCTGTGAAGCAGATTTGACATCCTTATACATAACAGATGCCGTACTGCAAATAAAATTCGGCCTCCCTCCTTTCCTCAATTGCTGTTCTGCATATGATTTGCATGAAACTGGACTCATCCAGCTTAACTAAAAAACACTGCTCTCTCTCCACCCAACAGTAAAGGACGACCGAAAAACTACACAGAGCAGTCAAAACTTAAGCATAATAATAATAATAATAATAATAATAATAATAATAGGAGAATGAAAAAAAAAAAACAAAACAAAACAAAACAAAAGTTACCAAACACAAACTGCAAATCATTTCACATAACCTCACGTTAAAAAAAATAAAATATTCATTTGCTGTGGCCTTTAGAAGGAAAAGCATTAAAGGCAGAGATGCTGGCCTTTCACCACATTACACTCAAGAACACTCTGTAAGTGAAAGAATGGAGGAGGCGGGAGGAGAAAAAGGAAAAGAGCAGCATCCAGCATATCTACAATCTTCACACAATTACAAGCAACAATAAATCACAATTTGATATAGTTTCCAAGTCACATCATGAGCACTCAGGCCAAGCTGTCTGGAAACAAAATTAAAAGCAAATATAATTCTCCATTATTTTAATGTCCACAGAGCGATTTGAAGGGTAAACATGAATTGGCTTCTATGGAAATAATGAATCATTTTAAAGGCGCCACAAACTTAACTACTCCACCTTTCACTGGATGACTAAGGAGAAAAGAAAAGCATGCATAGAATTCTTTGACATTCCACTTTTCTGCATTTAAAGCTGCAGAACTGGAGTCTTAACCAGACTTCTTATTTTTATTTTATTCTTATCTTGTCCTAACACAAGATTTGGGTCTTTCTCTTTGCCTGTGAGCAGATAGGAGATTTCTGAGGATCTTTTCTCCCCCTTAATGAAGTACAGCATTTCCACTTCTATCTGGAGGTGGACCTGCCACAAGCTCTGTCATACAGGCATATTCTTTGGCAGGACTGTATATAGTACCTTCCTTTCATCTGAGCACACTGATCAGAGAAAACCTTTCCTAATCACCTGTGATTTTTAATTACAGGAGGAAGTGTCGAGACCGAGACATGCGATGTGCCTGCAGCTGGAGCACCCACCTGTCCCATGCCACAGGGGCTCCAAGGACCACAGCGCAGCCAGCAGAAATTTTTAGAAGCAGTTCTGCAAACAGAAGATCCAACAAAATAGGGCTCACTGAAAAGTCATACTTTTTGCCCCCTCAGCACTCGCTGTAGCGCAACGACCCTGTCTCTTGACCACAGCCCCGTAGCTGCAGGCAGCAGGAGGCAGCCGTGCTGGGGGCACAGTGATGAGCAGGTTTATACTTCTCTCTCCACATAATCTCTCTCTGTGTTAAGCTGCCAGTCATCTGCTACCAAAAAAGGCCACTAATTTCGATCCTCCTCTGGTATCCCATCATAAGTTGTGACAAGGTTTCTAGGAAGATAATAATCTTCGATGTTTCTTCCCATCTGTCAAATTTGCTTTAAGCCATCAGACAGCACTATCACATAAGCCTACTTTCTTCTGAAAACCAGGATGAAAGCAACACCATTTTTAAATGGCTCTAACATTTAATCTATTCAGAGTAATCATGACTTTGCAAATATCAAATTTGGAGTCTTTCAGAAAGAGGCATGGTTTGAAGAGGAAATGCTTTGTTTTTCCTACAAGATCTGTGGAATGCATCTCATTATTTAGAGCAAACTTCATCAGGGGCTGTGGGCACCATCTCCACATCCTGCACCCCTACCTTAGGTGACACCATTCATAGAGCTTGTGGCTAAAGCTGACTAAACTTCTTCCATTACAGGACCTTTCAGTTCATGATAACTTTGTCAGCCAAAGAGCTCAGACTCAACTGGCCCGTGCCAGGTATTTGCCTGGGGTGAATTATTTCAACATTTGAGAAAAATTGTTCAGACATTTACAAGAACACTGTTGGAGTGTTTTATTCATGCTAAGAATTCTTAGTAAACTGATACCATTTAATCTGCAGCAGGCACTGAGTGTGCAATAAGGCCTTTTGCCTTCCCTGAGAAAAAACAAAACCAAAGCTGGTCTCGCATGATCTCTGTGGTTGGCCAGAAACCAGCCACCAAACTGCCTGAGGATGCTGCCGGCCCTATGTGCGCACACCTCCACACGCTTCCCACATGCCTTGTATGCTGTGCACAGCATCCCAAGGGGCAAAGGAACACATTTTATCCAAAATTGCACTGTCAGTCCACAGCTCAGGCTTACACCTCAGTTATTCTCCCCTCTTGCTGAGGGACAAGGTCATGGTAGTTGTTAGCACTGATAACACCACAGTGATTGCTCCTCATTTCAGTGCCTAGGCTTGAGAGAGCATCTCCTTTGATGGGCCACAGCTGCTCAGAGGGACATCTGTCTCAGAGCTTTAGCAGAGACATTTGCTTTAAAGCAACAATACGCAGGAGAGTCTTTTGCATATCAAATGTAACAGGCAACCTGACATTATGAATACTCAGGGGTACTTAAAACAAAAAAGACAGAAAAAGAAAATACCTTTTAGAAAACATTTTAGTCCTAAGCAGTTTTGATGTCATCTGTAATTTTCAAGGGAAACTATCACTTCTTGCTTTCAGGTCACCTAACAAGCTTTACCAGATTTTTAAAATGCAGCAAAAGAAAATCTTTTTCCAGTTGATGTCAACCAAGCAAAGACAAAAAAAGATGCACACACAAATCATGTCAAGGAGTGGGGTGATTAGTTTTGCTAAGATTCAAGACCCAAGACTAGGGAAGTCTGCACCAGAGTGGATTCAAGTATGGGATGTAACACAATGCCACTGAAAAATTCCCCGCCATTTATATCTGACAGAAGGCACCTCAAATGTGCTAACTCCACTGGCACCAATGTAAAGTAGTACCTAGTTTTCCATGTTCCCTTCTGCCTCAGTAGGGCACAAGTATCTTCCCCCAGAAACCATAGGAGTTATGGTGCCCCCCCCCNCCAGAGCATGTGGCGTTGGTAGCACCACTGCCCTGCAGGACACCAGAATGGTATGAGGCAAGCTGGAACCAGCCATATGTGAGCTTGGCCTTGAGGTCCAGAGGAAGTCCCAGTTCAAATGAAGATACTTGGAGGAGTTTTGCTGGCTTTCTGCATAAGGCATCCCGCAAGAAGGATCCAGGGAGAGCAGCTCCTGGACGGAGGCAAGAGCACAGGGCGAACTTCCTGGCTAAGAGCCACCGGTTGCAGCTTGGAAACCTTGTGGAAACTCTTACACTTATGCTTGGTGTTCTCAGCAGAGCCTTGGGGACTCAGTCACCCAATTCCCAGGGACTTTGCATGTGATTTGGCTGCCTAAAAACCTTAAACTATCATGCCTATCCCAGCCTGAAGAACTATTTGACGATGTAGAGCAGATCACTGAGTCAGTCATAAACAGTCAGGGTTTATTATTTAAGAAGTAGACACCACTCCAGCTAAACTCAGAACTTTAAAAATTATTACTTTTCTTTAAAACACAGCAGATGGAAAAAATTAAGTTCTAAATGGGGCTCAAATCTGCTTTGAATAACATAGACTGAGGAATACAATTCTGTACTACAGAGACTGTCCTCAATTGTCTTACATCATTGTTCTTCAATTTGTACATCAGATGGTCACAAATTGGTAGCTTGAAGCTGATAGTTTGCGTCCATGCAAAGAAAACAGTGACAACTGTCTTCAGTCTCAACTTGATATGCAGCAATACCAGCTGGGACCCAGCAGGAGCAGGATGCAGTGTGCACACGTTGCGGAGGATATACCATCTCTATTAATACCTGGTGATCTTACCCATTTGAGTTTACAGTTCCAGTAACCCAACTGCCTGCTTAGCACAGGAAGCTATTTTAATTCTACGGTGAACTGAAACAGAGCAGCCAAATACACAGCATGAGTTAAAAAAAGATCCATTGAAAGCAATAATCACCATTCTGCCTCCTGCGTACTAACTAATCCTCCCACATTTTCAACTTGACAGTCTCAGTTACACTAGAACAAAGCCAAAGGAATAGTATACTCCCATATTTTCTTCCTTTCAAAATATCTCAGCCTCTTTCAGGATGCATCTTGGGAAGTAACATCGCAATTATCAGCAAGCTGCAGAAATGCATATGAAAACTACCCCATCTAAAAATTCACATCCACCTCAGTCCTTCACTATGAACTGTTTAACAGTATTAAGCAGAACAGCATTATTAAGCATCACTAAAACCATAACGCAAATAAATGCAACTTCTAAATTAAGACAAAAGATTTTGTGTGTGGGGGGGGGGTATTAGAGAATTGCTACTGGGAGCATCAAATGTGTTCTTAAATGCTAGAAGTGAGTTGTCATAATTTGGGGAAAAAATCAAGCTCTGAGGTTTAAAAAACTATTCATTGAGTCTTGAAAAGCAGAATAAGACAAAATATGAGAATTTAGAAAATACTCATCATTGATGTTGCAGATAAAGTGTCCTTAAAGTTCAGTCTGTTCTTACTGAAATGATGACAGATTTGGAAATTACAACAGAGATTTGGAAATTACAGCAGGAGCCAGATCTTGGGCCACGTTTTACATGTGCTGTAGGAACAGGATCAGGAAGATCTCATGAAACACTCCAGGCAACCAGAACACTAATGATATTTAGTGGCTGATTTTTTAGAACATGCTTCACTTAAGCCAAAGGCAGGCAAAGATATTCTGCACCTTCTGAAAAGAATAAATCCTGAGAAATCCATGAAAATGAAGTGATTGCCTCACTGCAATCAAATTGGTCAAATTTTAACACTATTTTCTTCTTCATCAGACCTTGTGGTTTGCGTTATTTTAGTTCTCCTGATTTAGAGTGCTCATACTAATACCAGTTAATAACCATCTAGCCTCCCCCTCCTTCTCATGACTTTATGTCACTAATGAACTCCTCTGTGAAAAGAATTAAACATTTTTCTTTAAGACTCGGTTTCAGATTCTTACGTTATGACTCATTCAAGAAAAGCAACTTTAGCGTTAGGGATGGACTTGCAGCCCCCAAATCCATCATCATCAGCACTGAAGAGCTCTGATTTCTCTAAACTACAAGCTACTTCAACATCTAAGTCCAGGACGTGCAAATGGCACGCTAAGCACACACTATATGTGAAAATCTCCCACCTCTCCTAGATTACATATAGGAAGGTACTTCAGCGAAGATCAGAGCAGACAGAAACAGTAATTAATGTACCAGAAAAAAAAAAAAAAAAAAACACTATCCTCTACATGTCTTCTGTGATGTTAAAATGATTTTCTTTGCTTAGCACAGATATAAGCTGACAGATCAGCAAGCCCTGAGGACTGCTTCCAACCTACTTCATTCTTGACCTGCAAGGATCTACTTAAAGACACACCAGGTTATTTTATACTATAGGCTTATTTTGCCTTTGTTGTCACAAATGAGAAAAAACATCTCCCTGATGAGATATAAGGTACAAAGCTGATCACAGCAAGAGGTCAACAGCTGCATAAGATGGCCGTTTTCAGTCCAGATTTACTGTTCTGGCCTACAGTCTATGAACCAGATGCTAAAGGCTCTGTGACTTTCTAAGCAACCTCAGCAATCATTAATTTCTTTTCTGAATCTGGTGACTGATTAGTACTGGGTACCTGCACAGTTTTAGTCTAAGAAAAGACCTCCTTTCAGCTTGTGGCTTTTAGGTTGTGAGCAGCTCTTGACTTACATTTTAGAAAAAAAAAAGAAAAAGAAAAAGAAAAAAAGAAAAAGAAAAAGAAAAAGAAAAAGAAAAAGAAAAAGAAAAAGAAAAAGAAAAAGAAAAAGAAAAAGAAAAAGAAAATACAGATAGTAACCCTAGTTATGATATGTTGATTGCTTCTCAATTCTAATTAGAGATTGATCCAGTCTGAGCTTCTGCATTGTGAACATCTCACCATACTGAACTCTGAGCACCTGGCTCAGGATCTGCACTTTTTGATGAGGGTCGAAACACCTCTGTGCTTGGAAAGCTTGGATTCAAATTCATGTCTAAATCTAACAGCATTGGTTTCTCATTCACAAAATACAACAGAGCCATAGAGACCAAAAAAACAGATCACGAATCGCCAGTGCTTACTCTGGCAATCCATCTAGACAATGCTTTCTATTTCTACACTGACTTATGTTTTCTGCTTGGATGTAGGTATTAAGGAAAAAAAAAAAACAATTGTGCGTTACACATGTTTATTTAAAATGTTAAATCCCTTTGCAAAGCTTAATTTCAGTTGTTCATCTGAATATATTCCAGTAAGAAATGAATGATGATGTATCAGTGAGTGCAAAAGAAGCCCTTACAATTACTAAACAGATTAGGTAGGCTGAATTTGTTGCGACAAGATGACCCACTGAAACTCCAGCAGTAGGACTCTTACTGAACTGTCACAAGAGAAACACTGAAATCACATTTAAAAGTGAACAAGTGAATGGAGTCTGCTTAAGTCATTGCTTCTTTCTGAGCACACCAACCACCTGACATACCCAGGCAAAAACCTTGCTGGTACTAACACTCTGGCCTTTTAAAGTTACAGGTTCAAAATGCTCCTACCTCTGCTGACCCCTAAGAAACACGTGCTGCTGCGATGATGCTAGAAGATAACTATCAAGTCCTCCATGACCACAGAGTCAACTCAAAATAACCAGCACTGTATGATGGGTAAGTCACCTGCAGCACTGACATTTATTACTTTTCAGACAAATAATAAAGCACCTCTGCCTGGGTGCACGCACATGCAAGCACATACAGAACTAAGCATTTCAGAGCATGCAAATTTTGCTAAGGGTGGCAGCAGTACAGAGAGTGTGTGACACTGCCCAGCCAGCTGGCACACAACGTACCTCACAGGTACCAGATCCCAAGGGGTAAAGCCCACCAGAGGCACAAGAGAGGCCCTGGACACAACCCAGCCACTAGCCACCACCGGGCGCGTTGGTCCAGGTTACAAGCTGGACTTGAGGGCAAGAAAAGTAAGGAGAAGTATGCAGAAGTATGGAAACGTAAGGAACTATGGAGGAGTATGGAGAAGTATGGAGAATGCATAAAGGGAGGACTAGGGTTTGAGGAGGAAGAGGATGACGTATTGACAAGTTGAAATCAAAGAGAAGGACGAAAGGATCGCCACTTTCAAAACAGCTGGCAATAGTACCTTAAAACCACACAGAAGTTCATGTTTCCTGGCAGGCAGGTTAAAAGGCTGCTCTGAATTTCTAAAAGGAGGTATGGGAAAGCAGTATCAACACAGAAATCTCTCCTTTATCAGTGAAAATCAACCCATTGAAAAGGTACATCAGTAGCAAGTCTTGGTGGTTTGTAGTATAAACTCAAGAGGAATCCTACTAATCAGTGGACTTATTACTGAGCTATTTGCTGATAACACTTCACTTTCAATCACACTAATTTGCCACAGAGTTGTCTTCCACAAAGAACAATGTCGTCCTCGCAAACTAGAAACCAGGTTTCAAACTGGGCAGCTCAAGGATTCTCACTTTATTAACAACTTTATTGTCAATATTATGTACCATGACAGAAAGTTATTGTTTTTGGAATTTCTGCCAGCTGAAACAGCTTGTTTCAACATTGTTTCTGCCATTTTAAAACATTTTTATTAAAATATAGGAACAAGAAGTCATTTCAACTTTGCAAAATTTAAATCTTCACTTTGAAAATGCTGAAACAAACTTACATTATTTTTTTTTTAATGGTTACGACTTCTTGTCTGCAAAACAGCCTGGTGCCTACATTCACATTTTTGCCACATCAGACTTCTGCAGAGCCTTAGTTTGTCTCTTGCAGTCAGAGGCTCTTTGTTGACTTAAGCGGGACTGATTCATAATGCATTAGACCCTGAAGATGACGTCAGTATTCAGTTCTGCTAACAGTAGTGACCTAGTATAAGGTATTTGAGCTAAAAGTCTCCCTCCACAGTCAGTTTAACTTTGGGAGGTGACTCAGAACAACAAACATATAGGACCACTTCAATCACAAGGAAACACTTGACTTCACAGCACTGACCTTGTCGAAGAGTCATGTACAACTCTCACTGCCATGCTTTATGTAAACATATTTGTTAACATATTGAAACAGACACCGAGCAAAATTGTTTGCCATACAGTACTCTGACAAAGTTGATGAAGTATGTGCATTCAGTCTTCCTACTTCTGTATTATCTCCCTGACTGCTTCAATCTGAGTGTTACCAGTGATCCCAAATACCCCTTTTATCCTATTAAAGTTATATATATATAAAAAATCTACTGACCAATTCTCTCTGTAGACACTCATCTGCTGCTCCTAGTGCATTTGGTGAGATTTTTGGCAATAACATAAGGAAGCAACCTTCTCCAGAAAAAAAAAAAATAAAATGTTCTTTTAAAAGGACAAATTCCTAGCAAAATGCAAATACAGACCAAGAAACATATCGGTAATGCTCACACTATGCAACACTCTGGCATTTTGCCAGTAACGAAGCCTGCCCTTAATCTGAATATGAATTTATTTGTATCTATTTCATCTTTTAGTACAAGCAAAAATTGCTGTAGAGAGTAAAGCTGAAACATTCTATCTGACACTACAGCCAAATGAAATAACCTCACCAAATTAAACATGCACAAAACTTTATCCACTTGCGCTTATCTTCACTGACAGATCAAAGAAATATGTTGGATTTCCTGTCAATAAAATCAAGGTGGCACAAGAAGGCAACATGATGAGGTTCCACTTTGTTCTGCTTTTTAGGAAAGATGCTTTCAATTAGGATGGGATTTCTCTGACATGATACAAATATGCCTTTAAGCCATAACTAACTGCCTAATGATCCAATTCTATACAGAGCCAAAGTAATATACCTCACACTTAAACATGTTAATAGCTCAGTTTAACTGGGGGGATGCGAATTAATTGGAAAGAAAGGAATTAACATTTAGTTGGCCTTTATATAAACAGAAAAAAATGCAAATCAAATGCTGTCTCTAAAGACTAGCTAATCCTTTGTGTATAAAGAGAACCAGATGAGCCCGTGCCAGTTAAGAACAAACAGACAAGTTACAAATAGGACTTCATATTTAACTCTGAAGCCTGATTTGTGTGGATTTAGGTGTACTTAGTAACCAGGCAAAAAAGATAAAAATCACATTCTGACTCTACATATGATTTAGGAGTTTCTACTCTCCTTTAAGGGCTTGCTTATATGATCAGCCTAAATGAGAACCAATTAAAAGATGTTTTGCCAAGTGTATAGAATAAATTATTTTAAATAAAACCCTTCTACTGACATACTTCTAACCACATACAGTAACTATTTTTGCTTGTAAAATGACGTTCGTTTAGCTCTGTATAAACTATTTATGAATCCACCTTTAACACAGCACAATGTTTCCTCCGTGCACTGAGCTGACAGCAGCGCAAAAGCCCACACGGCTCCAGAAAAGCTGTCTGGCCTCTGCTTCCCCTCGGGCAGCGGCAGCATCAGTGATGGTCCGGACGCCAGCCCTTCATTACTGACAAGAACATAACGAGAAAGGAGATCAGAGCGCAGGTCGTCTGCTGGAATGGAGCCACTGCCTCGTTTATAAACCGAGAGATGCAGACCGGGAGCTCCCAGAGGGCTGGAGCAAGGAAGCCCGCGGTGTCACCCCTCTTTCTGATGGTTGCTGCCTCCCAGACCATCTGCTCGCGTCTCACTGGGTCAACAGCACAGGAAAAGGGGAGAGGGCAGCTGAGGGGGGTATGCGGCACAAGTATGAGGACACATCCAGCTGCTGACATGAAAAGCACAAAAGGAAAAGGGATGGGAGCTTCACAGAGGGGATGACAGTGAGAAAATTGCAGAACAGCTGGCTTAAATACGCACTCAATGCTAAAGCACAGGTACTTCCATAAATAAACACACCACACTAGCTGGATACCTGATGCTAGGTAATTCTTAAAGTGAGTCAGTGCTTCAGGAAAGGGTACAACACAACAACAGTGGTGCCCCTGAGTAGAACTGCTAACATACCCCAGTACGATCATGCAGTTTTAGGTGTGGAAAAGCCTTTCCTAGAAATCACCAGATGGCACTATTCTTCCTTGAAATCGCAACTGTACCTCTGCTGTGCATGCAAAATGCTACCATCGGTTTGGGAGGAAAAAGCTCTTCATCTATGTTTTTTTTTATATATTAGCCTGGTAGCCTCTCGCTGTTTGCATTCTTTCCAATGATCTTAAAAACCTTGTATAAACAACAAAGAAATCGCTGTATCTGGGGGAGATGGAGGGAATCTCATAACATTTTGAACTGACCCTCATGCAAAAATGTTCCGTAGTAGAAGGATTACAGACGTTTCTGAAGGAACACAAAACTCCCCTGCAATAAATGCAGTGCTTGACAACTGTATTAGGACAGCAGAACGTCTTTCAGAGAAGTAAGTCAAACATATAAGGATAGCATATGTATGTATCCCTCTACCCTCCATTTCTTATTTGTCTTCTACCAGAGCTGTTAAAGATGCTAAATTCCATCTATAAACATGCTGTGTTTAGTAAGAAAGCATTCCCTGAACTTGGTTGAAGATTATTTTACCTTTTTTTTTTTTTTTTTTGTAAAATAAAGCTGCTGAGAGTATCCACATACAAATAATAATGAAGAGAGAACATGAAACAATATTGCAAAAATGCTAATAATGAAGCATCAGTGCAAAAAAAGAGAAAAAGACAGTGTTTGCCTGTGCATGCTGGTGTAAGCATGCTTTATTTCAGATTTTTGGTGTGGTTTTCAAGAGGATACAAAGTGTTTAGCAACAGGTTTGCCATTAGGTACAGGCTCCAATGGCTCTGGAAGCAAATCCAGAATGCAGCTGATTTGGAATGGAAGTACAGAAGGGGCATGTTAAAACTGAAGTCTCAAAACCCTCTCATCCTAGATAGGGAAGGTGTTTTTTTTTTCTTTTCCTCTTTTCTTTTCTTTTCTTTTCTTTTCTTTTCTTTTCTTTTCTTTTCTTTTCTTTTCTTTTCTTTTCTTTTCTTTTCTTTTCTTTTCTTTTCTTTTCTTCCTTTCTTTTCTCTCTTTCTCTCTCTCTCTCTCTCTCTTCCTTCCTTCCTTTCTTTTTCCAGTTCACCAAAGGACTCATCTGCACTCAAGACTCTACAAATCGATAACTTTAGGGACAAATTTACCTGCAGAGTGACTCCTCTACCTTCAGCTGGAGTCGCAGCAGAACTGAAATTTGCCTGCTGTGCTTGAGAGCTGAATTCACTCACAAAACGTATTTTTGTTTTTCTCTAAGCAACTCCCCTCCTTTCAGCTCCTAGAAGTTGACAGGCTGCTTCCTGTTCCACGATCTGTGAATCACGATGCGAACGCCAATCGCTACTCCCCAGTGAAATTAAATTAGGTATCAGAGCACAGCATGAGCAATAAGTTTCCCCAATACGCCAGCCTTAAAGAAACTGTACTCTCTCTTCCCCCAGCTGAAGAATGTAATTCTGAAAACAAGGTCAAATTGGTTATTACTCTCTGTAGTCTGCAACCTCAACCAGTCTGCTCTGAGCCAGCTTAAAATAATTTCTCCACTTCCTCGTCATGAGTATAATGGCACCAAATTTAAAGAGTCCAATAATTCACTATATTTATTTGTGTGTTCCTCTGTAACCACTTAACACCATGTGAATTGCAGCAATGATTAACATACACAGAATACCATGATAAATCACCAGAACTTAGTTCATGTCATACAGCTGGAAAATTGGTGAGACAAGGGTAAGCAATATTAACACATGGCTTATCGAGCAGGAAAGGGGAGTATATGTGATGCTGCTGTTTCATGCCTTTCAATAGCACTTTGTTAAGCCATAAAATATTCACACTTGGAAAGATCATAGGGTTATGTTGCCCTGTATTATTTTCAGACAGATGGCCCTTGGTAACTTATATGCATCTTTGTCACTGCACTGTACTCTGAGCAAAGAAGCATCACGGGGGAAGCTGAAACTGTTAGAAAATAAAACAATAATGTACGAAAAGCTGGTTTGTGAGCAAAGATTATTGCACATTCTGAAGCCTATGGAAATCTCACATTGGTTTAGAGGAGTTATAAACTGTGATGTTTGAGTCTAAACCAGACTACTTAGCCTCCTTTCTGCACCACCACAGAGCCCATGGGATCCAGCCACTTGCTTCAGGGAAAAATAAAAAGTGCTCCCACCTCTCATTCTCAGACAGAAATGCACTTCTCCTCCCTTTGACCTGAGAAGCCAGTTCAAGGACCAGCTTGGTCATCTGCAAGAAGCATAAGGCCTCCACTGCCATCTGCTTCAAAATTAAGTAAGTCTGCACAGGCTTTCCCACTCCTAGCATCCATGTGTTCCCCTGTGGGCTTTGTAGGTTCATCCAGGATTGTTTCCTCAAGGTCTGAGTCCACGGGAAATCGAATCACAAGCTCCTTCTCTTCTGGTTTAGCTTCCAGACAAGGGCTGCTGTCAGAGTTACCACATCAGTAGGAGATTGTTCTGGCCTTCAAGCATTGCACAGTCCCCTGCCCAGCTGCTGCAGGGATGGCTCAGGCACAGCAAAGTAAATTGGTTTAATCTTGTGCATCTGGTACTGAGTTACCAGTCATCTGTTCAGGAGTATAAAAGCACTAAGTTCCATGTCAATGCATAGATCACGTCACAATCCATGCTCTAATGGTAGCGTCCGAAAGCTTCAAAATCTAAACCCAAATAGCGGCTCTTCTCTGCTAGCATTTATCACAGTGTTGGGCTTGCACGTTTGTTCTGCAAGTTACTGAGTCACCTGCATCTGAGGGACTATTAAGTCACCTCAGAGCTAAACCACGGGTCTGTTTACTGCCCTGTGTTCTCAAAAGTATCCTTCTGTCATTAAAAACAAAAACAAAAACTCTGCAAAGCCCAACCATCTGGAGGCTTTCAATATTTGGTAGCCAAATGAATCTGGAGCAAAACCTTCATCTATGCATGCCTCTTACCAGGTCCACTTAAGGTAACAATATCCCACAAAAGGCCCTCTGGGTCTCTGGAAGGTGCAGAGCACTCATTGCCTGTACAGTTAGCAAAAGCTTTAGACCACTTCTGGGAATGCAAATGAATAGGATCCACGTGACCCCAGTAATAAAAGGCTCCTGTCTCTTTGCAAAGCATTGAAATGCCATCTGGCAATTTTGTTGACGTCAGCAGGCGCAGAAAAACAACCACCACCTCCCCCAAAAAAGCAAAAGCCTTGGGCGGGAGGGGGAGGAATGCAGCCTTCCTCCGTGCGTGTGCACTTCAGGCTGGTGTTACTAAAAACCTGCAGCAGCAGCAGCAGCGCTGTCAGCCAACAGACCCATAATTCTGTGGCAGTCAGCTCAGGCAAGCGTGCTGTTTTCTCCCGCTCTCACCTCTGCAGATCTCCTCTGAAAAATGTGGTCTCTTTTGCCCTCCTTAAGCTACTGAAGATTTTCAGAGTAACTGTTTAAGCCTCATCAGGCAAAGACTTCAGTTTTCTTAGGGAGGGGGAACTGTTGCAAGCACAGGGTAACGAAGAACACCGGGCATCTAATCTCTGACCTGGCACAAAGCAGGAGTCTGTTACCTCCTGGTACTCTCCCTCCATCGACAAGTCCCAAAGCACACACAGAAAGCAAACACCAAAGCAACTCTATTTTATATAACTGAGCAGTCTTGAGTTCCTTGCCCCCCCCCAGTTTAAGAGACGAAGCATTAAGCTATATGAACTATATCCTCTCCATTATTCTGCCTTGTCACAGTCAGGTTGCTGAAAGTGTGTATGCAGGGAACAAATCTCTCAGTGTAGACTGCAGGAAAAGACAGAAGGCTTCCAGCAACACCCTGGTAACTTTGCAGAGTATGGAAAAAGCACCACTCATTTTGGCTACTTTGACTTAATTTCTTACACATTCATCTGGAACACAAGGAAAGAAGTTCTGTACTATTTATGTAAAATCTCACACAAATATTTCATGATGACAAACATGATGACCCAAGACATGCATGCATGATGTTCAAATCCTGCAGGGATAACATAAGCTGCAGCTACTAATTTTATATTATATTTAACAGAAGGCATAATATTGCTCCCAAGAATTACATGCCACATGAACTCAGAAACAAAACAAAACACAAAAAACAACACACATTCATGCACAATGCCTACATTTTAAGTCCTTATAAAGTTCCCTTTCCCGTGATGAGCTAAAATAGTACTATCAACATATGTGCATGCAGACTAAGCCATCCATCTTTTTGTATTAATGTACATTTTGCTGTTAGCAGACTTCAGTTATTTCCAATCTCCACTAACAAGTCACATAAAAATGCAGAAAAGGACAACAGTATAGCATCAGAAACCAAACATCAAGAGGACGAATTTGTCCTCCATGTGTCATATTTAAATCTTGAAGTGAGTAGTTTCTAAGTTACTTTCAACGAAGGATGCGAAATTTTACAGTAGCTTTGAGAAAGAAACTCAATCCCCTCAACACTGTTTCTCAAAAGATTTGGACCCCAAACCACTCAAAATGGGCGATGAAGAGGAGGGAGAGCTGGCGGGAGGAGGCTGACCTGTCATATAGGGCCACTTACTTCATGTGCTCGAAGCTGTCTCACTGAAGTGGTGTCACATAAAGCATATTCCTAAGGCTTTACAGGACCAAGGTCTGTCTGACTGATGTATGCAAACCTGCCTGAAGTAATAATCCTTTTTTTCCCCTGCTCACTCCCCCTTTTCTCCCTCCTTCAACACGTCCTCTTACTGAATGAAACCGAGGCATTTTTGCTTACTAAACTGCTCTTTGAATTCCTAATCTCTGCCTTAGCATAATTTTTTAAGAGCAAATCAAAGCAGCACTGTGTACATAACTGCAATGAGACAGCTCTGCCTGGAAACTGGAAAGTTTTCCTTGCTTACATCTTAATCTTGAAAGCTTATGCTCAATTCAATTAAGAAAATTTATGGGTATTCCACAGTTTCTCCCCAAATCCTTATGTTCTCAGGCAGCCAATCCAGAAATGAACAAAACCCCCACCAAATGACTACTGTCTGCTACTGTATGGGCAATTACGAGGAAAGTGTGTGTTTAATTGAGTTATTCGTAAATCCAGATATGGGAATGAATCACAGGATGGAGAAGAGATACAGGTGTTTCCTGCTGCCATTTCATGTACAAACACGCTCAACATTTCTTTGCTGACCTCATAAAATACATAAATAACAAAAACATCCTTCCATAATTTTCTGGGTATTAAGCCTCCTCTTGAAGCTCTAGGAGAATAAACTTACAGCTATAAAGGTGACAGACGGGACACAGATATTCCGAATTCTTCTCCCACCCCTCAGATTAGTATCACTTCACGTCTGCTTTAAATATAAACTATTTTCAAACTACGCGACTAAATCCCACTCAGTGATTCTGCCTACAGCAATCCGCAGTGGAGCTTACATTCAGCAATAAATAAGAATTTTTCATGCCTTCTTTCACTGGTCCCAGAATACTCCTTCAATGAACCCATGAGAAATACAGCCCCCATACCCAGACGCTTGTCCACACGATTGTTTTATCTTCAAAAGAAGCAAGCTGCCTCTCCATCCATTCCAATCCCTCGCTCAAAAGAAAGGCAGCCTCCCAGTGTCAATATGACAAGTGTGGGAGTTTCACCTTCTGAAGCTCTTGAAGATCCTGGAACTCCTCAACTACAATGAGAATTGGCTGCTGAGACACTTCCCAGGAAGACTCTTAGAAGTTCCACTAATGAACTTTCAGCTCCTAGTTATTGCAAAGTCCAGATGGATAGCCAACATTCTGCATTCTGAAATGAATTTGTTTCAAGCTTTGTGAGGACTATTCAGACACTGGCATTCCCTGTAATATACATACACTAAATGCAACTTATTCAAAAGGATAATGTCATTGACTAAAGGAAGTGGTGTGGGAGGAAATCAATGCCATATGCAGATTCTTTTCCACAAACATTTGTTTATTCTTGTATGGATTTCATTTCTTAATTTTTGCAACTTGTTTTGGGGCATCTGAAAACTCCACGCCTTCACTCAACAGATAAATCTATTGTTTAGGTCCCTAGATGTCTCTTCCTGATTCTTACACTCCCTCACTACAGTTTCACAGGTCATCAAAGGATACATTTTTAAAGCAGCTCACTTTTGCTTAGCAACATTTGGCTACCTAAATTAGGATATATAAGGCTTGATGTGTTTTGAGTTTGGCACCTGCTGTCTTCATCTAAAGCTGTTCACACATGTGAAAATCAGGAACTGAGGTTTTGCATTTGGGCACCAAAACAAAACACCAGGACAAACAGGATGAGCTTTCTAGTTTCCGCCTCAGGCTTTCAATGAAGAATCAAGGGCGAACACAGAGTACAACAGGGACTTCATCCAGCCCTTTGGGCTGGAGGTAGCGTATATTCTGCTAAACGGACATATGCAACCAAATCACCAGCTGCAGTAGGTGACCCTTCTCACAGTCAGTCCTCAGAGGCCATTAGACCAGGAGTCTTAGCACATGCCATCCAGATTTACAGTTTTAGAGGTTTCTGGCTGACCCAGGTAATAGCTGAAAACATCCTCAGCTGTCCTTTAACCAGTTACCCACCAAACAGGAGTATTACACTATTTGGCACCAACTCAGCCATCCTGAGAACATTATTTTTAGGGGGCTAGAGGTGAAAGGGAGCAGGAAAAGGTGGACAGAGGGGTTGTAAAATGCTGGGAAGACGATGAGAAAACCCATATATATAAGCCTACAGAATTCTTACATGTTGACACAAAAGAGTGACACACTGCAGCAGCATTTTGGGCTTTTCCTCATGTCTGCTGATAACCAGAGTAACTAATACACTATTAAATGCTTGGCATGACAATTTTTCATCAATATTATTATATAATAGGCTGGATTTGAAGGACAGAAGTGGATACTCCTTTTGTTTTCATCCCAAAAGGGAACATTTTCAGGTTATCAGTGATCTATTAACGATTTTGACAGAATCAATTCCTCTTTTTGCTTCCTCCTAGAGAACTGAGCTTATCTTAAATAATGTAAACTATAGCCAATTGCTATTTCCTGCTTTCCAGTTGTACTGTTTTGCCTTTCAAGCAAGCCATCTATCTCCTTTTATAACAATTGTTTTCACCTTCCTGCTATGAGGCACCCCTGAAACTTTATGTGGGCCAATTCATTTCCTGTTCCATCTACTGCAGTACGCAAAACCGGTGCTCTCCCCAGATGAAGCCAGCACTTGGGTCTCAAGAAAGTCCCTTCTCTCTTTGCTGCCCTTCCAGAGAGGCTGCTCTCTCTCATAGATTCTTGCGTATTTCAGTCCTGAGAATAGAGCTGAGCGAGCCAAAACCCATGGAGGCCTAACCCAAGCCAGGAAGCTTCAACCTGCCCATTACAAGAATAAATCCAGCACAGCAGAGTGACAGGTGATCGGCTATGCTGAAGGATTTCTGTAAGCTAGAAGGCCTGGTGGGTATTCATTCATCTGATCTTCCGATAACAGCATACAAACATAGATGCAATTTCATGTTAATTGCTTTCCTTACTTAGCCCTTGAGAGGATCCCCAGCCCTCATTCCAGGTCCGCATCGGTGGGAAGCAGTGCAGGGCCCCTGTTCCCCACCAGGGGGGCTGCGCCAGCCCCTCTCCTGGTGTCTGGTGGCAGCATATCCTCAGGAGACCCCATGTACCTTCTGCCTGAAAGCCAAGAGAAGGCTACAGACTTCAACCTTTCCTTACCAAAAGGCTTTTAAAAACGTTTCTAACTACTGAATTTAATACTGGGGTGTTCCTTAAAAATTTAACATAAAATCAAGGACATTCACATGGTCATGCCATTTATGATGTCTCCTCCCCTCTCTGTGTGCCAAACTCTCTGCCGAGAGCTCTGCATTTCCCAGCTCACAGTTGGCAGTCCGGGAGGAACACAGCCTCAATGCAATGTGGGCAGCCATTGCAAAGCCAGCGATGGAGGGTGACATACAAAAATCCTGGCTTCATGCACTAATGGGTGAATTACTTGCAAGGCCCCCTCTTACCACACTCAATTAGCAGAAAGCACCACTTTTATCATGTGCCTGTGACTGCGTCCCATGGACACCTCACCAACTTCCTCCAAAGGCTGCACATCCTCACCTGAGGACAGCTTCACAGAGGTCTACACCACCACTATAAATCACAGGCAGGAACTCGACCAAAGATTTACAATGCAGGTGCTACACTCACATTTTAAAGGCCGTTAGGAAACAAGCTAACTAAACTTTCCACCAGAGCAAAAGTCAAGAAATCTTACTATTCTAGAAAGAATAAAAATGATAAAGGCTCCAGATAAAATCTTTGTACTAAGACAAACAACAGCAAGAGATTACAGGTAATTTGATTACATTACTGACATAATGACCATGCAAAGTTCTGGATCACCTAAAGACTATCATCTTACCCTCTCCAAAAAGACACAAAAGAGGAGGAAAAAAAAGGATAATACAGGTTGCAATCCAGCAAGCTTTTTAAAGTAGGTGTTTACCTTAATTACTGAATCTATTCATAATGATATTACCAAATTTGGTTCTCATGCTGAAGGTCCTTTGGCACCTTTATAGAAGCCTTCAGAAACCTAAGCACAGGTGCATATGATTATAATTTTTTCAAGGGAACGTATTTTCAGTTTGGCTACTGACAGTGGACCTCAATAAGATAAGTAACTAACACCTAACTTTAGCCCCATTTTCACTATCACCACAGTGAGAAAGGAAGGATTTCAAGGTCAGTGAGACACCATGGGAAGCCACGTGCAGACTTCAAGCTGTAACTGTGCTTACAGTTGAGTACCTCACCAAATCAGGGCCACTGCAAGTAAGAGATGGAAGTCAGTGTGCCTAGCATGAGCTTATACAGAAACACTCTGTACTTATAGCTGAGCTCTGCCATTACTCCTTTAACTTTCCATTTTTAACAAGACAAAATTATTTCTGACAAAGGGTAGCTGATTCACATTTGTGAGCTTGCCTTTTTGCTAACCCCTGTGTTCTCTGCTGTGCGAGCCAATCTAGCACATATATCATTTTGAAGAGTTTTAAATTTACTTACCACTGTGTTGAAGTCTTTAGCATGGAGCAATGTGACAAATTTTCCCAACACTTATTAAAAATAAAAACGGAAGGGAGCAAGCCATAAATAAAATAATGCACTGGCAAAGACTGGAATGCAATGAATACATCTGCACTTGCAGCGCTGGCCAAACTATAGTGCTTTATCATAGAAAAGTAGCTTGAAATAACTTTTCAGTGTATTTGATATATGATACTGCTTTTTTAAAACTGAGACTAGAGCAAGTTTTGAACTTCAAAGAGAAGTTATTTCCGGTGGGAGGTTTATTTTGTTATGAACGTGTCACACTGTAGTTGTGACACTGAACAGAGTTGCAATGTCAAGGTTCGGGAAGTTCATCCACACTGTAATAACAGCAGATCACATGAGCCTGACTGCAAGAATGGGGGGGTTCTTCTGAAGTTTAATTTCCCAGACAGTGTATCTTCCACAGATTACACCCCCAATACTCAAATGTCAATGTAGAACGAGGGCTGAAGTGAATGTTTGAATTTGTTTCTGTCTGGTGTATAATAAATCTAATTCATGTACGGCAGTTTTGGCACTGAGCTATGTATTTGCACATTTCTGTTGGCTTAAGTCACACTTTCTGTTAGGAAAGCTGTTCAGAAAAGGTTTATTTCCTACACTCTTATAAACTGTTGGCATAAACAACCATTCAAAAATTTAACCTCAGTTATTTGGCATTCTAATAATTTACACTGAAGCCCACAAACTCGGGTTTCCTGTTAAAATCAGTGTGTGAATGTAAGTGTATTAACCTTCAAAATATTTAAATTCAAGCTAAGAGAATAAGAAGGGGGTGGATGACAACTGCTAGCTACAGCTTTCACTTCTGCTGCCGTTCCACTGGAGAGTGGCATGGGATAGCCCGTGCAGATGAATCCCAAATTGGCAGGAAGATGAGATGGGGAGACATCATCATTCTTTTTAATCTTCCATTCCTATCTAGGCTCCTCTGCAACACAGAGTTCCCTGTCTCAGCATTACCTCCTTCTTGGTGGCTTTCTACTTCATCCGCTTTTGGGAGGGAGGTGAGGGGGGATCTCCACAAATACTGTAAATATTTTTAAAAACGAGCTACACAGTAACTTCAAACAGGAGGCTAGTCAGATGGGGCCAGTGGTTCGGTATTAAACACCAGAGTACTTCAGCAGTCGCACAGATCCACCTGAGTCATGCGTGCTGGGTGCCGCAGCAGCGCCTGTCTGAAAACAGCCAGATGAATAAAACATGCATTCATTCACTGATTCATATACAGGCAAACGCACATGGTCTTTGGCATTTCTCCCTCTCTGAAATAATGCAAAAAAAAAAAAAAAAATCCAAACAAAAAACATCAGGAAAATTTTTCTGTGCTTCAGAAGCTCTGTTACAGTAAAGAAGATTTATATACAAGAAAAGTATTTGTGTGTGCAGCTGGAACTGAGCTTTTTGAGAAAAGTACTGAAGTACTGACTAAGTCTTTTGTGTCTAAAACCTAAAACTCGATTAGCACAGTGACATGCAAAACAGACACTTCCCAAAAAGTGTTATAACACATCTACCAGGGGAAAAAGAACAGTGCCAACCCTGTGTCATACCATTCCTAGTTTGCTACAAACTCAGTAACTCTGGACAGTTAACTGGTCCTTAAGCAATTTTTCCTGACATCTTTGCATCTGTGACTGGTAAATCAAAGGCAGCTTTCTTCCTGCTCCCACACCTTCATTGGTAATAAACACTCTGCAGCCAGCTACAAAGACTGTTGGTAATAGTTTACAGGCAGGATTAAGGTTGGTTCACTTGTGCAGAGCACTTCTTTGTGTCCAGGCAGGAGAGAGCAGGAGGAGGAAGCAGACCAGTTGGGTCAGGGGCATTTCTCCAGAAGCCATCACCCCTCTGACACGAGCTGCCCGCTTAGTGCAGGGGCAGCAGCTGACATTGCAGGAGGCCAGGAAGAGCAATCCGTCTGGTGTCGTTTTCTGCACAGGGAGTAGAAAAGTAGAGTTTCCACATCCTACAGTATCAGACCCTTTCTTTACAACACAAATGCAAGGCACTTTGATCTAAAGTGAGAGCGAACGTGTTCATGTCAATCAGCACGAGGATGGAGGTCCCACCATGCTCTGAACCAGGCGCTGGGGTAGGTTTACGTGCCTGAAGTGACATGTGGCCACCTCCCCTTGCATCCCCTCTACTCCAGCTGCTCAGGAGCTCACACAAGCACATTGCTTGAGATATTCCCAATACCAAAGCTAATTTGCCTTATATCTACACATCATTGTACTGCCAAAATCAACACTCTTCCCAAAACAGGTTGACTTCAATGAGGTAGGGAAGAAAACCACCAGACTAGAAGAACACTTTCCTCTTACAATTGCTTGTGGGCCAGCTCCAGTCAAAGACATTTTTTTTTCATCTTCTTCCCTATATCGTCTAGTGCAATTTACCAGGAAATTTTATACCGTTTGGAAGTCTTTTAAACTAACAAACAAAAACAAATGCCCCAAACCTCAAGTAGTGAATAGGCACTGTTATTTGATGGTAGGCTAAGCAAATCAGATGTGGGAGATATCAAAATTGAGACAGAAGAACAGATTCTTCTGTGCTGTATCTATTCTATGCAGTTAACCCTTCCAATGCCCCTCACTGCCCCCCAAAAAACAACCCACCCCAGAATGAAAGAGGATATCAGTTTAGGTATCAGAACTTCTGTCAGACCACAAACGCTTTTTGAAAACAGTTAAAAAAATCACTCCAATTTCTAATAAACTGATTTAGATATTAAGATTTATACTTTGTCGTATGAATCGATACTAATGCTGGGCTCACATGGAGGCCAGCACCATTTAGGCTGCACAAAAGATGGTATCTGCTTTGAAATCTGTTTTGCCAGTGTGCCCCCTTTGCTGTGGTCATGAGCTCCTTTTGTTCTTTTTAATGTTAATGTAATTGTATTAATTTTATCAGAAGACACAGGGAGGAAAGGTGATCTAATTTCAGTGGGACAGTCAAAGAAAATTTGTATCTGCTGTGGCATCAACTAATGATGCATCTGTACCAAAGAAAAAAATGTATTCTTTCAACTGTCCTCTTGGTGGGAACTGCAAAACTTGTTCTGAAAGACATATGACCCTGTTGTCTATTTTGTGCACTTTACACGAACACTACCAAGTGTATTATTCATTTTATCAATCAGGGAAGTAATCAGGACAATGATTACAAATACATGCTAATTCATGATTAATGAGCACTCGTGGAAGTATTGTATGCTCCTATGTATGTCAACAAACTCCAACACACAGCAACCAAAAAAATTACCTGAGGAGGTTAAGAAATGCTCTAGTCACAACAAAATATTCTTGGCTGGAAATCTCATTAGTTATTTAAAACAGTCTAATAGATACAAAATGCCTGGCATATCACTTTCTCTTTTTAAACATATGCAGCATTTGATGGAAATAAAGCTAATGTAGTATTCCTCTTCTTGCCCATCCCTCAGAAGCCTTCTCCTGCAAGAGCTGAAACCTCTTGGCTGCTCTCAACCCAATCTGACAGCAAAACAAAAGCCAAATATATTTCAGCTCTTCCAATACGCCTTTATGTGGCCATGAGGTAATGCCTTGGTGTGACTTCCAAAGCAGAGAGGGAAAGGCTTCACCACAAGGCCAGCAGTGACCTGGCCAGCCAGCCTTGACCCTCTGCTCTCCAGCTGATTCCTAGTGGAGTTACTGTAGTGGTAGGCATTAGGGAATTGGGGTATACAGGGGATGTGAAACATAAATTACTGACTAATTAGGCTTAATTAGATTCTCTGCCTGTAGAGCAACCCACTTAGGTTAAGCTGTAATTGCAAGCCGTCTAAACCTAAATGATTACATTTACACTAGGAGTGCTGCCTAGCTGCTCTCCATCTGTACTCATGCTGTGCTCCAAAAGGAAACAAGCCTTTCTTTCCTAGGATTTGTACTTTCTACCTCCCCTTCTAACAGGTAATGAAATGATAGTTGCTGCTGAGTTTGCCAGTTAGGTGGCTCGTTCAATCAGCAGAAATTGAAACACTGTTAAAAAAAAAAAAAAATCATTACTTCTCAGAAAACTCCCCAAATTAAGAAGAGTCTCATGTGACTATCTGGAGAGCCAGAAGACCTGGAGCTGTAGACCTATCTCAAAGTTGTGGTAGCCAAAACTTAGTTTTAAAGACCTATTTAGCTTGAGTGACGCTTCTCCATGGAATTATTATCAGGGAGCAAATAACAAATAATAACTTGTCTTAAAGTGCTGCCATACAGACATGTTTCATGGTCAGGAAGTAATTTCCAGAGCTGAAAATACAGGATCTGCACAGACACTGCTTCTGCTTTCTCCATGCCCAGCCCTGGAACCAAACAGCCCAGCAGAACACGCACCAAAGCTGTAATTGGTTCTCCAGAGCAGATTTGTCTGATATATCAAATCCAAATAATAAACAACAGAAATAACATTTTTGTAACAAAGACATGACACATTTCCTCATGCTTTAAAATATTTTTTTTGCATTATATAAGATGGCTTTTTAAATGCAGCGTACACCCACATTCCTCCCACACGCCTACATATATGGTACATCTATATACCTACGGAAAGTATATTATTTAAACATTATGCACAAAAACTGCAAATCTGAAGAAACTCCAGCTTGACAGGAAAAAAAAAAAAAAGCAAAAAAAAAAATAAAAGCAGCATTGAACTGCTAGGTTTGTCCCACAATATCTGGCAACCCCTGTGTGTGAGAAAGGGATGGTATCAAACACCCATTCTTAGATACGTAAAAAATATGCTATGGGCTCTAACAGTATGAGGTCATCCAATGTCACACGCATTAAGTGTTGTCCCTCTCTTGCTGAGCCTCTGCCAGAAATGCCTTGGGAAACGTCTGCCAAAAGGACCTTGCATCTGACGTTACCAGCTCTCCAACCAGCTTGTGCAGCTCGGTGGGGAACACTAACAAGGGTTCCCAAACTTGTTTGGGTTACACTACAATTGTCTGCAGTCAGGATTTGTGCCATTTACCAGCTGAGAACTCGAAGTATCCAATTTCACAGTTACTTGCCTTCATGCTAAACACTAGACAGAAAAAAAACGTATACCTTAGCAAAGCAACAGGGTAAGTTCCTCATTACAAAACTGACAGCAAAGTTGTAATAACAAAAGTATAACGACAAAATGCAAATTCTAGATTGTGTTTAAGCACTAGATTCTTCTTTAACTGATTCCATGCATCAGGTACAGGGACACCAAAGCTAACCAGGGGGACAGAGACAGATGACTGGCAATTTACTCCATCTCCTGCAGCTATTTGCCCTGGAGAAGGCTTCTGATGCCATTGTGCAAGATGGAATCTTCCTCCTACCTTTTTCTTCAGCTATTTTTTTCACATAGCTTCAAATTCAACTTCAGAGGGGGAAAAGCCCATGAAAACTCAGTTCTTGCTCTCTAGGACTGAGATTCCTCCTGCTGTCTTTTTCTCTGGAATCAAATTACAAAATGTGAATACGGCAAGCACAATACTTCTGTCTTTTGGAGTTTTACCAACTTTATGCCCCTTTTCTAATTGCTAATTAGCATCTATATATACATATATATTTATGGCATAACTTAAGAATTCTGGTTTTCTAAGTTTCCAAGAATGCTATCCCTTATATAAACCATTCACTAAATACATTTTGCAAAACCTCTGCCTTGCTCTTTGTTCACCATACAGACCACATATGGCACATTAACCTGCCAGTTTGGTCTCCACATTTCTATTATTCGTCCCTGAAGAGCTTAATCTGTACGCAGTTGAACGGCATCCTCTCCTATCACTATAGACTCAGTGTCCAGGTCCCCTCACGTGTTCCCCCCTGCCCCCTCACACACAGTTTTTCTTCACAGTTGTGGTGCTTCTGTTACCTACGTTAGATGGAAATCTATTGGTCTGGCTGCTGCTGCTGCTGAGGAAGCTGGTGACAAAACTTCTGAGGAGTCGGCTATGAGGAAATGTCAGTGTAGACTGTAAAGATTACTTATTGAGTTTCTCGAGGGCAAGTCTTAGGAAAGACCATAATTAATATTGTTATCAGGGACACTTCATAAGAACTAGAGTTGGCAAATGACGCATGCTGATGACAGCATTAAAGACACTGCCCACACAATAGACAACTGGGACACTATAACAGAAAAAAGATGGATAAGGGGTCAAGCGATAGAAACGGGCAAAATTCAGTAATGCAGTTAAAGGTTGTACTCCTGGGGACTATCAGTAAGAGCACTCAATCAGCCTAAACAAAGATTCTCCATTTCAGATGGCCAAGATCATGTTCACAATTCAATTCAAGAACAAATACTGATGTGATGGAGTTGCAACAACAAAAGAAAACAAAATACTTAGATAATTCAGAAAAAGGCTTTTCACTAGACACAGGGAAGTTTTTAGCCACTGTACAAAGCCCAGGTCTTTTGGAATACTACATAGAGGAAATTTTTTATTCTCTGAAGTTGAACAAGAAGGTTAAAAAATAGATTTATACTTGATTTATGTTCTTTCCGTTAAAGAGATAACTATGTGGACTATCATTTATATCCAATTTATGAAGAAAGCTGAATTCCACCTAGCTGCAACAAACACAGAAAAGAGCCTTTGGAGGAAGGAAGAAGATATCCTATGGGTAGACTAGAAAAAGCAAACCCTATTAAAAGTAGCAGAGCGATGGCTGAGAGGGGATATGATTGCCCTTTAAAGTACTTCATAGAGGGGGCTTGTTTATGCTACAGGGTAATATTGGACTATAACAAATGGGACACACACAAATATAGGTAGGAAATGAGAAGACTGTTCCTTACCACTAGAGGAGAATCTGGGGAGGGGTAAAAAAAAAAAAGAAGCAACAGTAAGATAGAGCTTGGATTATGTTTATGAAAGGATTACATAGTGCTCTCTTGCTAGCAGGAGGCAGCATTAGAAGAATTCTCCTTGCTTATTAACTCAAAAGTAAATACTGCCAACTGCCTCCCATTTCTTCCTTCTACACTGCATCGGACATGGAGCATGGGAAAAAAAATCTCTTGCAGCAGGTAAGCTAGCACAGGAGAAAACCGGCAGAGTTTTGTACGTGGCCTCAGAACTTAAACCACAGAGTCATGAAAAGCACAACATGAGGCAAATTGTGACGTCAAGTTCTCACAACACATCCATCCATGTCTCTATTGGCTTTAAATGAATTATTGAGAAATCTTCTGACAACGACTAAGCCCAGAAGGCAACTGCTGCTGAAGAGATGGATTCACTGACACAGGACAGGGGAGATTTCTGCCAAGTTTTGTTTTGGAACCTGAGTACACAGCAAGTCCTCTGGCATCCTGGCGGCAGCAGAAATCCACAAACTGGACCACTGTCCCCACAACAGCCTCATCCCATGGCATACTCAGTGCATAAAAGAAATCTGGATGCATTGGTACCAACCATATTCTAGATGCTGGCAAAAAGTAGAAGGGAGTGAGTCATTTTCTTGCACTTATGCAAAAACCACATTTGATGTTAATATAATATCCTCACACAGACATAACAAATTAAGGCATCACCTGGATGGCAATTCTCACTGAGCAATATTTCCGGCTGCCAGGAATTTAGAAACCAGGTTACACCCCGCTAAGGCATCCAGAGCTCATTATACACAGGGCAGCCTATTCCATCCCCCTAGACACTGTGGCAAACCTACCTTGGATTTTCAGAGCTTTCACCACCTACTCTTGTTTATAATTTCATCCCGCCAGTACTTTTAAGCTATTCATCCTCATTAATGAATCATGATATAATAAGATAAAATAAAAATATTGATTAGTGACATTTTTAACAGAAAGAAGGCAAATAAAACAAAAGTTGAACCACTTCAAATACAAAGAATGTGTTTTTATAAACTGAAAAAGCAATGCCAAATTCACTTTGTTCTCTGAGTGGCAAGCCAAAAAAATTGCAGAAACCAGTAAAAACATGGTCACATCATCTGTTATGTTTCTGTGAAAACACTGTTGCAGAGATGGGCATTTTTCTGTTACCTAAGTTAAAAAAAAAAAAAAAATTAAGTTATAGAACTATGAGAGCCAATTTTTGGTCTGTAAACTATCAATATTCTCATGTAAGATAACAAGTGCTGCAGTACAATAATGGCCATAGGATTTGGCTTACAAAATTTAATGGCAACAAAAATGAAAAAAATGAATAGAAAAAAAAAAAACCACAACAAAAGTTCTGCAGAAACAAAATGAAGTTACAAAGAAATTTGAGAGTCATCTTTTGTTTTCCTATTTTCGAGAGCTTCAATAGGTTATGATACAGTCATTTGCCACAGTGAAAGAGTAAAGGTTAGACACAGGATCAAAACTGAAACGATCTGATGAGAGCAGATCAAACTGTTAAAAACAGTAGCTGATAGACAGGAGTTATGAGAATCATCTGAAGATTTTGTCCTTAACTGAAAAGGGCATTTTTAAATATCAAAGCAATGGATGTTGCAGCAATTAGGGTTTAAATACTGAGAACCCAGACCTCATTTTGTGGATGGGAAAAGTTTCAGATTAGAAATGTTGCATAAGGAAAAAAAAGGTTGGCAAGGATAAGTCAACCTTGCTTGCATTCAAGGGTCTACACAGAGCCAAAGATGACACAAAGGAAGCCTGTGAGAAATCTAGAAGGGTATTGGGAGGAAGCATCTAGGTCTATGTTCCTAATAATAACTGGCTTCTGGTGAATCAAAAGTAAAGTTGAGGCTTTTTTTTGAAGGGAAAAAATAAGAGGATAGAGACTCTAATACAGTAAGTATTTAGAGGATCATTAAGTGTGGAGTTGAAGAAAAGCTAGTAAGTGCTGACATGCACGCTGGTCAGATGAAAACATCTGTCTAGGATGCCAATAATACACAGTAATTTTCATAATGCACTGGGCAGGCATTACAGCTGAATGGGAAAAGTAGTCAGACTGGGGTCCCTGAAGTAGTATCTCGAAAAATAACAGTTGCATATTACTGAGCTAAAAACTTACATTTAAAACAGATCCAGGATCAATATGCATATAAGATTTTATGGCACCACGACAAACTTACAGGCAAGACTAAGTTAAATTCCAATTTCATGATAACAGACAAAAAGATCCTTTGAAGTTAACAGTGTTACTGAAACATGGCAAGGGACACTAGTGGGAGAGGTTCTAACTAGTTAAGTTCATACCAGGAGGGATGATCAAGCAAGTGAGAGGAAAACAGAGAAAAGTACTCCAAATGACATCAAGTACCACAATGGGAAGAACCATGCCAATTAAATAGTACTGCCTAGCTATCTCCCTCGCAAAGGCAACTGAGATGAAGAAACATGATTTCTAATTAAAGAGAAATAGAAGGTGCACCTCCAAATATCACCAGAAGAAAAGTCTGACTCCAAAATTGTGCTGTGTCTTTATGTGATTTCCACCTCCAATGATTCCCTCTAGAACTCACAAGAGAGATGTTGAGAAAGGAAGGTTCACCTACCCTACTACAAGGTTCACCTACCCTACTACAAGGACTCTGAAAAGCCCAGTTTGAAGAAACAAGCAGAGTGCAGTTTACCTATCCATTACACAATAAGCACCTTCCAAGCACTGAAAGACTGTGGTAGAGTTTTCTGTGAGAGACAACTGACCATTACAAACTGGACTGGGATCACCAAATCATTTCTCTCAAGTCAGCTGTTGCTAACATTGTCTTGACATTTAAGTAGAGCACTTCCCTTTGGCAACAGCAGAACTATGTGTGCCATATTAAAATATCTTGGATTTGTTTCTTTCTGCTCCCATGGTGAGGACTTGCTAAAAATTCCTGGACTTCAGAACTCCAGCAATAATTCCAAAACAAAATGTTGGAAGTACATTTTTTTAAATGCCTGCAGGAACAAAAATAGCACATCCCTAGGACCTCGAGCATCTCAGGAATCCACCAACCAGTTGCATAACTTTTCCATTTTCTTCTTCCCAACTCTAAGACTCAGCACTGAAGGAGGGGGGAAGGAGTATCACATTCTTGAAAGAGAGGTGCTGCCTATGAAGTCCCAAAGCCAGTGGGATATACCATGCCAAGTGATTATGTGATTTACTCCAGAGAACGTGTCTGGTACAGGACAAGATAATGTGCCTTACTGATTCACACCCCTCTGAACGCACTTCCGTTTCAGTTTCTACTTTTTCTTCTCTTGCATGCTCTGTTTGCTCTTCAGTAAAAAACTTACACTATAAAGCAAGCCCTTTGCTGCTATAGCCTAAGCGTGCTGGGGGTGGGTTATCACAACTGACATCCCGATATGCCACTGCCCATCTGCACTGTGCCTTGTGCTGCTCCTCCACGAATATCAAGCTGCACTGATCACTGATGCTAATATTAAGAACAGCTCAAAACAGAAAGCTGGTCTCTTTATAAGATAGGAGGTAGCAGTTACACACAGAAACCACTTGGACAATTGTACTTTCTAACAACTCCTACCTGGACAGAAATGAGTCAAAATCTACAATGTGATTTTGCCCAGGGCCTGTTTCCATGATGAGAATGCAACCACATCAAAGTCCCAGCAACAATCTCCATTCTGAGAGAGCATTTTCTCAAAGGAAACCTCGATCCTTTAAGATCCTAATCATGGACTTCAGATACTCATCACTTTCACTTCCCGCAGAGCTGTAAGGAATAAAAAGTACTACCACAAGTTCTCCTGTCAGCTATTCCCCCCCCCTTCTATTCTCTGCATCTTAATGAAGAACTTAATATAAAATAATTATTTGCAGATTGTTCACTCAACTCCAACTGTTAATTAAAAAGAAGCAAGCATATAAAACCCTCCAGGAGTCCTAAAGCACAATCTCTATATACAGACAGTTATTATTTTTAGACACCTATAAAAACTGGCTCATGATTATACAACACACAAAAAGCCCATCGCCATTCCATATTTCTGTCACATCTGCCACCTATCTTTGAAGACCTAGGTCCCTCTATCCTGAATGTGGAAACTGAAAATGCCATATGTGTGGGGTTTACTCAGAAGCTGAGGGCATATATGTGAGAACACCATATGAACTTTCAAAACTATATGCGAAAAAAGATTTCAAATTGTCAGATACCAGAAGAAGAATAGATAGTATTAACAAATGATTTTTTCTCATTTTTAGAGCTCATTTTTTGAGAACTGGGCTCTTGTGCTTCAGAAGCAAAGTTACTGGAAACAGAAAGAAAGGTTACCTGGGTTTATACCAAAATACTATCTACGTAGTCTGAAAAGGGATTACATGTTTTAAATCACTGCCTTGATAGCCAATTTTTAATAAAGCTCCAGCTCTGTTTGGAAAGATTTTTTTTTCTGGCTCCTCTTCTCCATCTACAGCTTTTTTTTCCCCTCCTCTCAAATTCAGTGTGTGTGATTTGTGTGTGGGGGATGTGTAGGGAAAATGAAAAGGGAAACATCTGCTACTGCCATGTGTCTTCCAGCTACTGGATGGGACTGAGATGTAGAGAGGAAGAGTATTTACATCTTTACAGCTCACCTTCTACTTCCACATCTCAACAAGCAGGATAGGACCATTAACACTGTATCCCTCACTGTCTCTGTGAGCTGCAAAGGATTGCCAGAAAAAGACTCTATTCCCCTTCTGTCTGAATTTTTCTGTTCCTTTTACCAGTATGATCCAGAAATGGGAAGCACATCAGTTGATGAATTATGATCTGCAAGGGTCACAGAATGGTACGTTGTGGCATCACTCTCAGTAAGACCTTCTTGGCAATTCTGCTACCAGTAAATATGTGAATATTATCAGAGACAAGTATCAGGTAGCAATAATGCTCCTCAGCATAGCCTTGAACTGCTAAAGTTACTGATAAAAAAACCCTTCCTGCAATTTAGGGGCAAAAAACAGTGCCCCACAGAAAACCATTTTCACAACCACATGGCACACAGAACCACAGAAGGGTTGAGGGTGGGAAGGGACTCTGAAGATCATCCAGCCCAACTCTTCTGATCAAAGCGGCGACAGTTAGAGCAGGTTGTTCCAGACCATGTTCAGCTGGGTTTTGAATATTTCCAAGGATGGAGACTCCACAGCGTCTCTGGGCAACCTCTTGCAGTGTTCAACCCTGCTCCCAATAAACAAGTTCTTTCTTATTTTTAAATGGGAATTCCTGTGTATTTCAGTTTACGCCCATTGCCTTTTGTCCTGTCACCGGGCTCTACTGAGAAGCAGACTGGCTCCATTTTCTTTACTCACCCCATCAGGGATTTGAACTCACTGTTAAGAACCCTGAGCCTTTTCTTCTTCAGGCTGAACAGTCCCAGCTCCCTCAGCCTCTCCTTGTATGACAGGTACTCCAATCCTTTAATCCTCTTCATGGCTCTTGGGCTAGACTCTCTCCAGCATGTCCATATCTCTTTTGTACTGGGGGGACAGAACTGGACATAGTACTCCAGGTGTGGCCTCACCAGTGCTGAGGGGAAGGCCTACCTCTCCAGCCTGCTGGCAACACTCTGCCTAATGCAGCCCAGGATGCTGGTGGCTTTCTTTGCTCTAAGGGCACATTGTTGGTTTATGTTCAACTTGGTGTCCACCAGGACCCCAAGATCCTTCTCAGCCAAGCTGCTCCCCAGCCAGTTAGCCCCTAGTCTCTAGTGGTGCCTGTGGTTACTTCTCCCCACACATGAGAGGACTTTGCATTTCCCTCTGTTAAACTTCATGAATTCCTGCCAGCCCATTTCTCCCGCCTCTTGAGGTCGCCATGAAGGGCAGCACTGACATTTGGTGCATCAGCCACTCCTCCCCGATCTATATTATCTGCAAGCTTGCTGAAGGTGCACTCTGCCCATCACCCAGGTCATTAATGCAGATACTTTTTTCAAGCTGAACAATTTTTACCTTTTTCTGCAGTTCAGTAACTGATGCCTACACCTTTCCTTTAGAGGCTTGTCTATTCACCATAACAAGTAGCTTTTTTAGTCCTGCATAAAGCCTAATAGCTCAAAATTTATGAACTCTAGATTCAAGTCTTATAATCTCCAGACTTCCTTTATGGACTGCAAGAATTCATACTGCTCTTGTAACATTCAAGGTTATTCAGGAATTGAAAATTGAGCAATGCAGACCTATTACACAATGAACCTTTGATCTGTAAAATCCAACCCAACATGAAATTTTTTTTATGACTTGACTTTAAGATTTACTCCAACTCTGGCTTATTCAAAAATCTCAGGAGGCTGCTCCAATAATTCATTTTGAAATTTTGAACACTGATCCATCAGACACAGAACAAAATTATGGCTCTCTACTAAAGTCAAGCAGAAAAAGAACATCTGGTGTTGAGAACAGAGCTGATCAGCTGTGAGCTTTTCCACTGGGAAACTCATAAAATGAGCTACTAGAGAGTTCAGCATGTGTTCCTGTAAGGAAGAAACAATAGGAAATGCTTTCACTTATTCTTTAAAACTATCCCAGAGAAAAGCAATTACAGCATACATGTCTTCCCCAGTATCAAAACAAAGCACAGAAGAAAAAAAAATTAACAGTATTAATAAAAATGCTTTTAAGCCTAAGTTGCTGTTACAGTGCGGAATCAGTCAGTTTGTTTTGTCCTCATTATTGAAGACATCTTCCAACAACTAAGAGACTGCTACACTATGAAACTCTATAAGGAAGGTTAGAACAGCCCACATCCCCTAGCAGTGTTACTATTAACATACCAGCAGAAGCATCCTGGCTGAAGCCTTGGCATAATTGCCGCTCAGTAAAAAAAATTGAGTACATTAACCATGTTCATTCCATAATTGGGTTCATCTCTGAAAACAGGAAGGCAAAAATTTATAATGACTGTATTCAACACTTTGCTTAGGAAGGTGACAAATACCTGAAACACACATATGCAATAAGTGAAATTTAAGATGTTATTGAAAATAAAAAGAACACCTTGTGGCACAATTCTCAGCTTTTACTAGTTAGCAGGAGCTTAAATTTGATCTTTCATCATCTCAAAAGCTACAGCACTACAAAATTTTACTTATTATTATTATTATTATTATTATTATTATTATTATTATTACTACAAGGAAGCTATCTGTATTGCCCATTATTACTTTGGATGTCAATTCCCTTGATGTCCTGAAAACCCTGTTTTCAGTTGCTTATACTTTTTGACAAAGTCTCAACATTTGCACTGAAGTTTTTTTTGCAAATGGTAACCTGTATTTGGAAAATTTTAACCAGTATTTCCAGAAGACTAAGGGATACTGTTTTGCTCTTCATTAATTGCTAACCTTTTTGAGGTGCTCCAGTGTGTACTCAGAACATTCTCAGAGCAGTTTTTGTTTCAGGGATTGGCATATGGATGTCCAAATTTTGGCAATTTGAAGAATCTGCAATCTGAAAACCTGCAGATGGCTTTAGCTTATGCCAAAGCAGAGGCCTCTAACTTCAGCTAAACTCTCTGAAACTCTCCAAGTTTCTGTGAAGGTACCTAAAGGTAGCCAGAAACTTTAACCATCAAGATGCCAATACGTTTCAACTCCCCTAAAACCAACAAACAAGTATAACTGATGCACCAGTCATTTTTTTGGAACAGTTTGCAAATAGAAAACTGAAAAAGGAAAAGTACACATGGACAGAATCTCTTAACTTTCATCTTTTAAAGAGAAGATCATGAGCTAGAAAGCTAAGAAATACAAGTGGTTGCCAGAAAACTTATATTGTATAAAAAAATAGGTATCTGAAAACAAACAAAAAAATGATGGTGAAAACTGCTGGACTGGCAAGATACACTATGGTGATGAGAGAAATGCAGGGAGATAAATGAGTATTGCAGGAATATGATCACGCCAGAGAGAAAAAGATCCACTCCCTCTGCTCCAAATAATAACAGTTCACAATCTTGTCCTCCCAATCCAATTGCCATAATCAATCTATATCTGCATCACAGAAGTGGATACGCACTCTCCACTCTAAGGCAATGCTTGGGGAAAAGAAGACAGCAGATCAGCTTCTTCCACTGTCTCTGCTTTTCAAAATACTAAGTCAAATGCCATGCTTCCTAACTGCTTTTTCTCCTAACAGGCAGCTTCAAGGAATCATTTCACTAGGAAGACATTTCAGATTGCCATTTGCATGTCAATGCTGATTTCTTTTACAAAATGCAGCATGGCTATGATCCTTCAAATTGCAGCCTTCCTGAACTGGGAACATCCCTTCTTGTTCACCCAATAAAGTAAAATACAATTGAAGCCAAGTCACATCAGCAAGCTTTTATTCCACACAACTGGATTGCCCCAATAGCAGCAGGACTTGCACTACAAACCTGGGAGGATTAATGGTAGAGAAAGATTTTCAAGAAGAAAGGCAATATTTATGGAAATCTGTGTTTAGCTCATGCTTAGCTATGAAGAATATTGACATGACAAAGTGACTGAGTCTTAAGAAGAGGGCTGTCATTATCGAGCTGCCAATCAACTCCTCCTGTCCCACTGCCAATCATATTGGAACAGAGAAGTTGATGGAGAAGGTGATTCAGAGAGTGGCTGATGTCATTTAAAAGTTTTTTTCTCCACCCTACAAGTGATGGATATAGGAGGTTGCAGGAGGTTTGCTTGCATCATGTGTCTCAACTGTCAGTGAGACATATCCTGTCTTTAGGTTTCCCAGCCTCTTTCAGCTCTATATCAACAGAAAGTACTATTTCTCTATCACACTTCAAGTTCTTTTGAATCATTTTGGACATTTTACTGTCATTTGCCAGCATAGAAGGATGTACAGTGCCAAGATATCCTCCCTCCCTCCCCTCCCGCCCCCAGCTCTTTGCCTGGCCAAAGGCATGCAAGATGACAAGCATATTTCTGGAGCTGATCCTACTGAAATGAAGTGGGCCTCTGTTGCACTTCGGAAACATTGGCTCCCAGTCCTAAAAGTACATCCTGACAATCCCGAGCCCCTCCAGAACATCTGTGATCGCCACCGGTCATCTGCTGAGCAGTGGTAGTGATACATGGGCAAGCAAAAGCTGTCTCTCTCAGGTGCCAAGCTCATTGCCACCCCATTCACCTCCTGCACATTCATTACTGCAGCATGGTGGAAAGCCTGGGGGACAAACAGAGATGGACCCAGAGCCACAACTAGTGCCTGTGGCTCAACTCCTCTATTCTGAGAGAAGCAAGGCCAAATCTGAGGCAGATTATTTCTTTGAGATAGCTTTCTGCATTACGTTATTCATTTGCTGCATTAGAAAGCAAGGAAATATTTTCTAGATCATTATTTGGTCCCAGTCTCAGCTCTCTGCACATTGCCGCGGTGCAAAAGCAACTCTCCTCTCTCAGCCTCAGCTCCATCAACCCTCCACAACCCTCCCATAAGGCCTCTTTCTCATGACATCCCAAACTCCACAAATCTCTGTTTTGCCATAAAAGCTATGAAATCTACTGAATGAAAGGATAATGTAAAGTTTTATTAACAACAAATAACTAGAAAACTGCAAAAATACACTTAATAGGAAACAAATTTTTTGAACTGTTTTTGAGTGAGATTAGATACAAGGATCACTGTTGTGATGTATGCCACCAGAAACTCTGCTTCAGGCATGTATTCTCCATGGGCTTTTCTGACATGGAGATGAGGGAGGGATGAGCTATGAATGAAAAATCTTTAAAACCTGGGTGAGTGGATTGGAATAAGCTGCAAATACAAGGGGAGCTGGGGGCGTCTGCTGAGGTCCTTGGTCACTTGTACTGCTGCTCCTGCAGCCCCTCAGACTGACTGTTGGCATGCGCTTCTTCTAAGTAGATGCAATGACTACAACTTGCATTTCCCCTCCTCGGTTGTGCATGTTTATTCTTTTGCTGCCACTGAAACTTCCCAAAGAGACCGTGTGCTGTTGTGGTGGCAGTGCCATGGCAAGTGTGGCTCCAAGCACTTGGTGTAGCCTTCCTGGGAGACATTTTGTGGAAAAGGAATAACCAGGCACAACCCGCCAGTCACAGGCACTTGAAAGCAGAAGGAGTTTCTTGGCTCCAGCAGACTGTGGCACTATTGCTCACGTTTTCTAAATCCTTAGGCAACCTGTCAGCCAAGGAGACCTACATAGGACCACATCAACTGCTTTGTGGCCTCCTCACCCATACCAATTGCTTAACTCCTTCTCTACAAAGAGCTTAATGACTTCTGCACAGAAAGGAGGCAGGTACCAAGAATCCCTGCTGCACCGAAGATTTTCAACCTGGTCCCAGAAGATGACAGAGTGGTATCCCTTTCAACAGGCGCATGGAAGGTGATTGCCCTGTCACCTGTGACTGTCCACTGCCTGCTTGTAAGCCAGCCTCAGCTGTCCCTTGTACAAACATCCATATTGGTGCATTCCTCTATGCTGTCAAGAGGGAAGAACTGCTGCCTCGCAGGGGCATGCACTTCCTTAGAATGAACTTGCCAGTGAAATTGGCTCTGGACAAAGACAATGGGCAGTGCCACGCTGCTGTCAACTTACTGTATGCAGCTGGACAGCAGGCAAAGAAAAGTCTGAATCTAATGGACATCTGAGAGAAAAATGAAACACGGGAGCACTGATATCTCACAAAGATATCAGATATGATGTATCCATCCTCAGGAATGTGTAGAGGTTATAAGTGAGGATTGTTCAGAGCAGAAAGGCAAGATACAACTAGCAAAAAGGACTACAGCTGAGTGAGCCACTAATACTGGAAAAAAGTGGAAACATAGTTCCCAATCATGACAAGGCAAAATTCTTCCATTTCTTCAAAACAGCTTTAATACAGCAGAATGACTTCATACATGAACAGAATGAAAGCATGGGGGCTGCATGATGTAACCTTATAACAAACTCTCTCAAAAAATCCCTGGATTTATAATTTCACAAAGGTATGACTCAAGTCATGCTGGGATCCCTTTTTTTTTGCTGTTTAACACCCTGCATGGGTTACAGGCTATGGGAGTTTCTCCTATCTACAGGACCAGTGGTAAGGAGCAGGATAGTGACCTTACAGACTGTCATAGGCATAGCTGTGCTGTAAACCACTGGCAGATAAGAGAGGCAACACTTCCTGAGTTTTACACAAATCTGTCAAAATCTAAACTGGTGACTTAATCACAGAATCACAGAATCACAGAATTGTTCAGGTTGGAAGAGACCTCCAAGATCACCTAGTCCAACCTCTGACCTAACTCTAACAAGGCCCACACTAAACCATATCTCTAAACCATATCTCTAAGCTCAACATCTAAACGTCTTTTAAAGACCTCCAGGGATGGTGACTCAACCACTTCCCTGGGCAGCCCATTCCAATGCCTAACTACCCTTTCGGTAAAGAAGTTCTTCCTAACATTCAACCTAAACCTCCCCTGTCGCAACTTGAGCCCATTCCCCCTCGTCCTGTCACCAGGCACGTGGGAGAAGAGGCCAATCCCTACCTCACTACAGCCTCCTTTAAGGTACCTGAATGGTACCTTAATGGTACCTTAATGGTACAGAAAGCATTACCATTATTTATACTCTTACAAGCATGCATTTCTAGCTAAAGAAATATTACCTATGTCTTTGTTTAGCTGGACTGTACATCCCTTTGAACTGTTTATAGCTATATAAACCCGTACATCAATTACTGGGCTTCCATATTGTTGTACAAATCTAGTTCCTGTTTTTAAACTCTAAGTAATCAATGATAGACAATCTTATTAAAATTTTATGCCACAGGCAAATGTGTGAAGACTTTTCCTGTCTTAGGACAGGTATCAAATCCAACTTATACTCAAAGACTATGGCTCATGTAGTCTACAGGGAATTTTAGGCAGGAGGAAATACTCAACAACCTCACAACAAATATTTAACACCTCATCGCTTTTGGCTTATTTGGTTATCTCAGCATTTTAAATGTGTATCTGTTCAGTGAAATCATTCTCAGTTGTAACTATCTGGGATAAAAAATTATGATCAGTCCAAAAAAACAGATCCTCAGACAAATATACCAAATAAAACCAACAGTCAGAGAATTCCCC
>VXAA01001709.1:873008-901836 GCA_013399115.1 Anseranas semipalmata
AATAAAATAAAATAAAATAAAATAAAATAAAATAAAATAAAATAAAATGACATTCCACATAAAGAAAAAATAATCAGCTGGAGACTTCTATATGAAAATATGATACAGAGATTTCTAGAAAAACGTTTTTAAAACTACGACAATATTCTCCAGGAAAGGTTCAAACTACTGCAGGTTGACCTGCAGAGAATGCCAAAGAACTTCTCTTATTCCACAACATTTTATTATTATTATTATTATTAATACCAAATGGTAGAGGAGTATCTAGAACACCACACAGCGAAGGAACAAAACCATCCTCAGCCAGACTGAGCAAATCTTAAAGGTTATATAAAGCTATCTTCTCACAAATATCTCTTTCCTCAGCCTTTAATGAAATCCAGAGAGCTTCNGATTTATAATAATTATCTTTCTAGAAGATTTGCAGAGCACCTATACACAGCAAAAAAAGTGTGCCTAAAGAAAGAGCTTCATCAAAATTAAGTACTTTTTTTCAGATGGATTTTATTCTCTATCAAGGAGACCACATGTATGCAGATTTTCTCCGGTTTTGAAGGCACATACTCTCAGGGGGTGAAGTATTTTTGCTTATTTTGTTAAAAAATAAAATAAAATAAAATAAAATAAAATAAAATAAAATAAAATAAAATGACATTCCACATAAAGAAAAAATAATCAGCTGGAGACTTCTATATGAAAATATGATACAGAGATTTCTAGAAAAACGTTTTTAAAACTACGACAATATTCTCCAGGAAAGGTTCAAACTACTGCAGGTTGACCTGCAGAGAATGCCAAAGAACTTCTCTTATTCCACAACATTTTATTATTATTATTATTATTAATACCAAATGGTAGAGGAGTATCTAGAACACCACACAGCGAAGGAACAAAACCATCCTCAGCCAGACTGAGCAAATCTTAAAGGTTATATAAAGCTATCTTCTCACAAATATCTCTTTCCTCAGCCTTTAATGAAATCCAGAGAGCTTCACCTGTATTTGTTTAGTAACTGGTTATCTCGTCTTGCCCAAGTATAGCCTTTCCTAACAGTACCCAGCAAATGGTTTTACATGCACTCCATGGCATTTGCAGCAACTGCGTGAATGCCCACGTGACCCCCTTTCCTTTGAAATTAGACCATGCCATGCAGCCCTGCTCATTCTCAGAAAGGGGTGAAAGCGAGAAACCAGGCAATAGAGTAGTTCTCTGTAACCTTTCTTGGAAGAAATCATAGCCTCATGAGAACAAATAATCAATAAATTCTTCAGCAACTGTTTCATCCTGTGAGCTCACTTTTTTTCAGAAAACTCAAAAGGGATCTGTTAAACAGCACAACTCCAATTTCCTGCAGCAAGATAGCTTTTTGATAGCCAACTTGATCCACTTTATCTTTTAATTTAAAATCTATTTAGACTGGACTGATACCACTTACATTCCACCTAAATACCTTTCTCTACTGTTCCTATAAAAAAAAAAACAACCAACCAACCAAAAACACCTTTCAAGCATGGAGGCACATAGCCAATGAGAAGTATTAGGCGGGACTTAGCCAGGTCTTAGGCCTCCACCTCTGATGCAACACAAGCACGGAAATTCATATGTACTCAGTTCGGCAGTTTCTAAATATTTTGCTGCCATAGGCAAAGCCTTAGGACTGCAGGGCAGGATTCAGAGCATTCAAAAGCATACCCATATTTTCATATGCATTAAAAAAAGAGATAAATCAGATGAAGATTTGCAATGTTAGAAAAGTTTAAATCATCGTAAGACTCCTTCAAGTGACCACTTCTCCTCAACAGTAGGTTTGGAGTCTAATTTACCTCCCACTCTTTGGACCATAAGGACACAATATAATGAACTAGTACATTAGATGAGGCCAGAGAGATTATGTGTTGAATATTTCTCACCTGACTGGATAGGACTTCCCTGATTTCTGAAATTCCTAAGTTTCCATTTAAAACTAGCTTGCTTTCTGTTTTTTATCATTTTGAAATGGCAGATGCTGTCACCTGGAAAATCAGATCTGCAACCCATCTTAAACTGTTTAATGAAATACTAAACACCCTGCAAATTTCAAGATGGATTTGAAATAAGATGCGAGGTGGAAGCTGAGAAAATTTAGGAAAAAAAATGTAGAATTCTACAATAATAAGGGCTAAAAAGTAAAAGGACAAGTTAGTAAATGAGTTCTGCATTGGAAGTTGTAAATCTTGTCTATTAACAAAACAAGTAGCAGCTTTCTAATTAACATAAGGTATTTTCTCATTAAAAAGGCAGGTACTCCAGTGATTTTTGCAAGGGAGAGTATGAAGAATACTCCAAGAACTAATGTACTGAAATTAAGGTTGCAAATAGCAGGTAGCTTCACAGCAGTAGAGCCTGTTTATTATCAGTTTAGACTTAGATGTTCACATTTGTATAAAAATCTTTCAGCTGAAGGAAAAGCAAGTCTAAAATACAGAAGCCCTAATAGTGTCTTTATATAATTTCAGCAACAGATGGGAGAGACTGCTTTTCCCAAGCATGAAAATTCCTGAACATCATATTACTAGCAATGTCTCCTTTGCAACAATTCTAATTCTACAGATAATTTTAAAAAGTGTCAGTATGATGCCATTAACTCTGCTGGCATAACGTCCTTTTAGCGATGAGTCTATAGCAAACCAATAGCTACATACAGTTTCTCCCCCCCTCCCCTGTACAGTTCTAACACCACTAATCCCTTTATTATTGAACGAGATGAGAGGGCCATCCAAGTTTTACAAGTTTGTCAGGTTTCAAAAAAAACCACGCACATTATTTGAAATTGCATTCCTTTGATATCGTGATGGAGAAAGCAGAGTAAGAAACGATTTTTCAATACATCTAATCCATCTTTCTGTTACTGAAACAAACTTCTTTCTATTGCAATACTCAGCTCTTCTGGGATCAACTGTTTGGATTATAGCTCAAAAATGATAATAATGAAAGCTGTCATGGCTTTATGCTTTTTCTATTGGTTCAATCCTGCAAATATTAATAAGATGAACAGTTCTGCCAATCACAGACAGAAAACCTGCTTGAATACCTCAAACTTACAAAAAGAAACACAAAATATTCAGCTACTGACCTGTGATCCTCTGGGTCCTCGTTTGTGATCCCATTCAGAATGCCCCATGAGCTTAAAAAAAAAAAAAAGCACAGGTAAGTGATAAATTGCACTGATTAGCTTTAATTGAAACATTCATGCTTTATATCCATTACAAATTGTCTTTCAAAAAAAAAAAAAAGGTTTGCTTTTATGATTTACTTGACACAGCTTTTAGCTTCATAATGAGGGTGAGAAGACTTGGGAGGCATTACTGTAACTTTGTACCTGTACAGTCAGAGCCAAATCACACCTAGCATCACCATGAGCACAACACTGCTCATGCCAATATAATTCCCACTGTCAGATTCAGTGTTAGCCAAACATTTACAACTGAACTGGCAAAAGGAGAGCTGACATATCAACAATGAGATCACCAAAACCAGTGGACATTTGATTAAACAGCAATGCATTTTTTTTATACCGGGCATGAAAGCCACTGACAGCTTTAATTTTGTCTCACCGCTGAATTATTCTAGAACTCCTCAAGGTAATAAAAGAGTAGAGGTACACCCCCTAAAGGTAAACAGGTTGGGGCCATTGCATAAAAGAGGAAAGCAAAGAGACATTTTAGAGATGGTAGGTTCTTGTGGAAATTAAGATTTGTGATGGTATGCAGCTCCTCAAAATAAAGAGAAGACCAGCATTAATTACAGACCAAATTCAGCTCTCAAATTCTCTGCACAACCCTTCTGCAGGCTGTGTTGTGAGAAGTACTCAGGCATCAGATTGTGTAGATGGACCAATCCATAGAAAAAAGAATTTGTCTTTCTCCATCTTTTTCTACTGTACTTCATAACTGTATGCTAACACAGGCACTCACTCTCTTTCTCTAAGCAACATGCAATTTGCATGCAGCAGCTCTTTGCATATGTGCCATGGTGGAGCAGAATAAAAGACGAGAGAGAATACCCAGCAGGCTTCATTACTGCTTTATGTATCCGCAGATTATGTGCCAACATGGATGGCTGGCAATGAAGATATACTCAGACCTGCCGAAAAAGTGTGGAAAGCACCAGCGAATGCCCAGGCAGAGCTGTGGTGCAGCCCGAGCTGCACAGCGCACAAGTCCTGCCTCTCGGCACTGTCGGCATGTGTGCCAGCCTAGGAGCTGACTGTTTTACAGCTACTCAGGGATCTCTTCTGGGCAATGCTTTTCCTTGCTCATACAAGCATAGTTTAATGCAAATATAAAAATATGATGATAAAAACAAGAGGGTTAATGTGACAGGCAATGACTTACAATCGTAAGCATTTTCTTGTTCTTTTCCTGCCCCAACATTCCTTCCTAAAGGAAACATCTCCCAGATTAGAGGTAGGTAAGGAGATTTACAACCTATGCTTATTGTGGAACATGCTTTCAAAACATTCATCCCAGGACTAAAGAGATTAAAACTACTTGGAAAAAAGAAGAAAGGCACAGACGTCTCATGTGAAATCTGTATCTTCTCCATCAACTGTTTCTACTCATCCTTTTTTTCTTTTCTGTAAGTTGTTACTTATGATTACCCACCCCCACAACTGGAGACAAACCACACATGCAGATAAGCATGAAAGATCAGAAATGTCACACCTCTTTTTAACCTGATACAGCCTTACAAGTGACCCCCTCATTTTACTGCAATTATTTTCCTTTCCCATATCCTGTTGGTGGAAATACTGGCTGTGCCAGGTTTCCCTGTTTGTTTCTCCATACTGTTATGTTTGCTTATTACTGTATTGAACAGAGCTTTGATGTTTATGAAAGCTGGCCTCTTGGTAAATAATTGGTACGCAAAAGCTACGAAGAGATGTATCTAGCAAGGCAATGGCTGTGTGCCTCACAGAACTTCTGCCAAAATCCTCATACCTATGCTTCCTCTCTGCCTCCTGCACCTCTGTACAAGAAAACCTCTTCTGTTTTAACTCCTCAGCCCCCACACCTCGAGGAGAAGTGGTGCCCATTTTCGTCATTTGCTTGGCTGAAGACAAATTAATTTGGCATGAGGCTGACCACCTGCTATTCCCAGCATGGTAAGGGATATCTTTACCAACATTGTCCTACCAGTGTACTTAACACAAAAAGTATACCTGCCATTTCACAGTTAAGAAAAAAGGAATGATGTTACAGGTCTGACTATGGCTATTGTGGGTCTCCTGGCCCTACAGACCTCTGGCACATACCATACCCTCAAAACTCAGTGTAGCATGAGATCCCACTGCAAGGTTTTTCATGCTCCTGCCTTCGCTGAGTCCATAGTCTACTGAAGAGCAAAGAATTGCTTAACTATTGCCACCAAAATTAAACAATGCAGGTAAGAGTCAAGCTTGGTGTTACCATCCCCATCAGAGGAGGTAGATCAAATGAAAGGCAGCTCCCAGTCCATCCAGTCCCAGGAAACCAGGCTGTCATGTGGTGGGGCTGGTTACTTGTGACCACCACCGATTCTCAAGCCCAAACCCAGTCCTCTGAAACATACCATCTTCTTCAGGCTGGTTCACCCACCCTGTTCCTCAGTTACTGCCTGGTGCTTCACATCTCCGCGCTGAGTTTTTCAGCCCCAGGAGCGCTCTCCTGCATTTCCCTGGCCCCGTGGCCAGCCCCTGCTCTGCCCCGCTGCTCCTCCTCCTGGGTGTCTTCCAGGGGCCTTTTGGCCCAGGTCGGATATGGCAGCGGCAGCTAACGATACCGGAACAAATGAGTCCAAACACTATAATAACCAGTCCTTTCTCCACCTTTCAGCATTTAACTATCAAAACCGCTTACTGAAAATAGGCCAAAGTCACCAACGAAGCAACCAGTTATAAACTCATCAGGACCAACGGAGTGACCCCTTGCTTATTCTGGCAACGAATCTGGCACCGTTTTATTAGCAAACTGCTAACTCTTCATAGCAAATGACACAATCCACATTTCAATTAATTTCTCTACAAAAGTGCCTTTGTGGAATCAGACGTGTTTGTATATTTGCTGATGGATCCACTCCCCCTAGTGTAAGAGAATTTCAACATCATTGTTCTCTCTTTGTATGTCATGTACTATGCCAGTATGCTCTACTGAATTAACCCTGTGGTTGTTACCTGCTAAAAGGGTGGATGGAAGGAAGAAAAGAGGAGTTATAGGACTCTATGAGACCTTGTCAATCCTAGGCACTTTTCAAGCATAGTAGTAAAATGCATGACCCTACAAAGCCAACCTTTTCCTCCCATTTTTATAATCTACTGAAACTTACTTTGCTTTCAAATATATTTCTTCCTCACAGTCTAGCAAACAGTTTTCATCTCATGCTAGAATGTTCTTGGCATATCTACAATGGTCCATAGTAACCAAGGAGTGAAGGAGGAAAAAAAATAAAATAAAGAGTATATCACACTTAAGAAGAGCCTCAAGCTTTAAGACAGAAAATAAACACACAGAGCTGTTATAACAAAATCTCTGCCAGGCCAACATCCTACACAGGGACGATTGTGCAGGTATGGCACCCTTTACCTCAACAAGCCACACTGTGCTAGATTACTTCTGAATTTGGGAAATAAGTTCTCTGAATAGTGCATGACATGGAGAAAAGAAGGAATGCAAGTACACCTGACTTATCAGGCTACTCAGAAATCACAATTTCTACAAGCTTTATAGAAATCAAAAGATGAAGAAAACAGTATTAGATAATAATAATAACAACAACAACAACAGTCAGAAACAGAGAGAATGCACATAATCCACTTGAGCCAGTCAACCTTTTGAAACCAGAACAAGAGAAAAAAATATTATTTAATTGGTGCGTGCATGAAAACAGGGAGACAGACATAAAATGCATTTGGAAATAGAAGGATTTATGTTTATCACTAACAGAAGGGTTTCTTCCAGACCCCTCCACTTCCTCCAAAAACTACTAGGAATTGATTTGGTCCAGAGTCATAGTAAATGACCTCATATCACTGAATTACTTTTATTTATTATTATTACTGACCAGGCTGCTGGGGCTAAGCATACCAGCAGCAGAAAAAAAGGGATAAAAACAAAATCAAACTCTCATATGCCTGCATGCGTGCAGTCTATCTCACTCAGAAGGCAGGCATCTACTTTGAATTTCATCTAAAACTGTCCTGGAAACCCAGCTCTGACAGTTTTAACACTTAAAGAGGAAGGCAGCTTTCAGCAGCATGAACAACTCTCACATGCTCAAAAATGCATAAGGACAGGGGCTCCACGGAAGCCAACTGGCTCGCTCTACCCTACAAATTGACTAACGGGTCTCTAGGGAAAACAGCCTCTCCCCCTCCCCCAGACCAGCTGAGCACGAGGTTTGGGAATGGAAGGAGGGCAGGAACGGAGAAGACCCTAACACCAAAATCACAGTCAGAGAGAGAAAAAGAGAAGTTAAACAGAGCTAGCTCACTCTCAATATGTAGGGTGGCATCCTGTGCACTACGACACAGGCTTTTTCTATAACCACTATAAATTCTCTAGGCCTCATGGCTGTAGAACCAAATTTTATATGTAAACCAGAGGTGCACTAATGCAATGATACCTGCAAAGGAGTATGGAACAGCATGAGGGTATGTCTGAGACACCCATGCTAAAGTAGAACAAAGACATTTAAAAATTAGCATCTTCAGCTCAGCTCTCACCTCTCTAAGTGCACTTCTTCTCCTATTTGGTGATTTAGTGAAAGCCTCAGCATATGATTACATAAAATTCTCAACTTTCATTAAAATTCATAAGCCATATTTCTAAGCCTCCTCAGTATTAGAGAACTGCAGGGAAATGTGAGCCACACATACTGCAAGAGATCTAAACACATAAAAAGACAGAAAGTAAAGAATGACAAGTCAAATCTTTATAACCTGTTTTTTTTGGTTTGTTTTGGGTTTTTTGGTTTTTTTTTTTTTTTTTTTTAGGTCTTGTTATTCTCTTAAATCATCTTTTGTGGCCCAGGTTTTGATTCTGGCATTCTTGAACTGGCAATACTACTAACTATCTAACTATGCCATGGCTTTAAAAATAATAATAATAATAAAAAAGAAATAAAAGAAAAAAAGAAAGAAATAGAAAAGGCATATTCTTATTATATGGACATCCACAACTGGGCAGAAATAGGAAGAAAAAAAAAAGCATTTAAAATAGGGGCATGTATATTCTTTCTTAGGAAAGGGAAGAAGACCTCAGTAACAGAATGCAACAGCATTTGGAAACTTCAGGGTTTTTGTATTTAAGCAAATACAATACTGAACAGAGTTTTATTAGAGGGAGTGAGCAGATCTTTTCATGTTAAGTAATTCTGAGAACCAATAAAATACATAACATTTAATAGAAGACTTTAAACCAATTCAGAGCCTACTCTAATTCTATTCAGATTACAGAGTCTACTGCTCTGGAACTTTGTTCAGATATACATTTACAAATACACAGTACTTTTATCGCTATGAAAATAACTAGATAGTGACGACTATGACAGGCGAGCAAAGCAAAGCAAAGTACAGGAATGCTAGAGAAACAGGTCCTCTGTCCCATCTGTGATTGCAAGCCAAACACTTAGCATCCAATATTCTCTGTTGAACTGGCTGCAATACATGAATAGCATAACCTGAGCTCCCCAAAACAGATGAGAACCTGGAAAAATGTCTTTTTACCACTCCTGAAATGATTTAGTGCATTTAATAGCAGCAAAATTAATTACCAATGAGCTTCTGAGAAGTTTTGGCTTGGTGGTAGCCAGCAGTTTTAAGAGTTTAAGAGTTGCTACTAATTTGGAAACCTGTGTCCAGTAGAGCTAGATAGGAGCATCCAATCATTTTACAGGCTGGCACCTGGCTTCAACCTTTGCCAAACAGCAAGGCCTGTATTTAAACACGAGCATAACATCTTCCCTCTTCCGAAGAGATTTTGTTGAATGAGCATGTTGAAGATGTGAAACAGTGTCTCACTGTTGAGTTCTTTGACACTGCCTCCTTACAGCTTGCACTGAATGGTGCACAGTATGATACATATTCTCTGACTGAATGGGTATTAGCTATGCCTCAGTCTGGATCCTATTTCCACTGGTAAAAAGAAACTGTTTGTTACCAGCATGTAGGCACAAAATGTTCCCGATACATTTCTTTTTCAGTAACAAAAAAGCACAAATTATTTCCTTGATTGCATATTAGAAGAAACATTTATTTTTACAAATATGGGGGAGTCGGGTCACACAGAAACTAAAAGTATTTTTTGTACATGCTGTTTTGGGCGGGACTCCTGCTATTGGCTAGGCTGACCCCTGCACTCCCCTGATAATAAACCGGGTGATTTACTGACTTGACTAACTTAGGAAGTGTCGCTTTGGTGTGGACACCATCAGCAGGAGAAGTTAAGCGGGCAATAGCTGCTGAGACCCAGCACTGCCAGGTCCTTAAAATGTAATGGGGGAGCAACCGCGCGGCTGCACCCACCACCTCCTCCGTCAAATGGCACAGCTGCAGTTTGCCCTGCGGGCACCCAAAGCGTCAGAGACACCTTCCTCGCCGTGTGGTGAGCACGAGTATACACAGGCACGTGTAGGCTATGACACACTGATAGCAAAACGCTCCAATATTTGGAAAAACAGTCCTTTTCCACCGCCGCTCGCCAACTCCCAGGGTCAGCCTGAAGCATGAGACGTCAGAGCCGCACTGTTCAGCCAGATATGTGAGCTGCACGCTCGCTCAATCGCGTCCTCTGGCCGTGCCATCAGTGGAAAGGAAACTCTCCACCCAAACGCTCCCAACGCTTCGCAGCCCTGCGAATCATCAAGGTCAGCCCCGGTTCTGAGGCTGGTTAAAAAACAAACAAACAAAAAAAAAACACAAGAAAACAACACAACAATCTAACTAAATGAATAAACTGGAGGGAAAAACAGCCTTTCAGCTGCTTCCTAATCAAATAAGTTGTTACAAAAGTTTGTGGGCTGCTGGACAACAGCTGGAAGCAGAGATACGATTTTTAAACTGAGGTGCAGCCAGAGAAACGTTTTGCTTTGAATCCTGGCACTGCTTAGAACCGGAGGCAGGGGCAGCGAGGTGGAAGGACGGGCCTGGAGCGTGGCTGCAGCGAGCAGCTTCCCTGCAGGAGCAGCCCCCCGTGGGCGTGGGGTGAAGCCCTCCGGACCTGGGGTCCCGGTGAAGCTGGCGGCCACCTCCTTGACGCCTGCAGCCCCAGGACAGCCTGGCTGCAGGTCAGGCAGCTAGCCGCGGCACCACCAGTGACTCTGCAGGACGGGGGAAAACACAGGTGCCAGGCAGATGGATACGCTGCTGGGGCAGAGGGCGCGATGCGGAGCCATGGTGGCAGAAGGGAAGGCACGGCGCGAGGTATGGCTAAGGGGAGGCGGACGGGTGCTGCGGCAGAGGAGAACAACCCGAAAGGCAAGAGCAGTGACTGTCCTGCAGGCATGGTGAAGAAACCATCCCGAGCGCTTACCCAGGGACTCTGCTCCAAAGGAATAAAAGGCATGAGATCATATCTGGCGCTGGGCGAGACGGCAAGAAAGACTACATTTTTGAGGACTTTTCTCATGGCAGCATATGACCTTTTAGAATATTTCCAGACAATAAACTGCATCTGACTTCTTCAGGGATGCTGGCCTCCCTGCACAGGGCAGGAGGCAAGGAGATGCATGGCACAGCAAACTGGAACGGGCACTGGCGGCTCGGCGGGCAGTTGCTGTGCCCATTGCCCTGTGCCACTTCTTGAAATGAGCAGGTTTAACTTTCAATAGTGTGAAGTGAAATGAAAAATGTAGGTGGGAAAAAGAAAAGGCAGGGGAATATCCACCTCCACACCCTGTCTCTGGATTTATATAAATTTTTGTCACAAGTACTTAAACAGATGACAGTAGTAAAACAAATCCCTACAGGTTTCTGTTATTTTCAGTCCTACCATTGAATTTATCAGGTCCCTATTAATCTTTCCTATACCAAATAGGATTTTAAACAATAGCTTTTGGAGGCAGAGCTGCAATAAACTACAGAAAAGAACTGGATTTGTTGTTGTTGTTGTTATTTTTAAAGAAAAGCAACCGTTCTAATTCAGTGACACCCCACCCCCACACCCCCACCCAAGGATGGATGGCATACAAAGAACTTGCAGATGCGGAACAGATTTCTTCTAGCAAAGGCTTCCTAAGTTAATAGCCTTATCTGGATATTTAAGAGATTTCAATAATGAACAAATAAAACAATTTAAATGATCATAAGTAGATTTCTTATCCACTTAAACTGATCTGGTGGATGAATAATTGGCATGTTGATCTGGTGGACAAGTATTTAATAAGCCAAAGCGCGCACCAAATTTTCCATTTACTCACTTTCCCATTCTGAGCACTGTGATGAAAACTAAAACCCTAGAAAAAATATCTGTTCTGGTGAGATAAAAAACGATCCTCTGATATCCTCCTGCCTTAGCCACGGCCATAATTCATTGACAGTAACCCACAGAAGATTCCTTGGTATGGGGATGTCAGGGCAACACAGCAATATCAAGTCTCCCAAGTGTAGCAGCAAGCTGGCAAAAGAGCAAGAATAGAATGTTAAAAAGAAGAAAATTACTATTTAAACCTTGCTTACTATTCAAAGTAGACACATTAAGTCTCTGGATTTCAAAGCTACACAGTCAAGTCCATTCTGGTGTAATTAAGTTCCTCAAAAAAGTCAGAAAGCTTATTTACTTTTTTCCATTGGGAATCATTAACTCTGCATTAAGAACCCCAGTCACAATACCAAACCTGGCACAGGCTTGATAAAGCTAGCTAGCTGCTGCAGCAAAGTCAACATACAGTCTGAAAGCATTTTTTAGGTATCTAATGCCTATTTTTTCTTTTTTTAAGGAATTTAAACACTTCTACCAGAAATCCACTGTGCAAAGTATGTTACAAATACCGTTTTCTCTTTAGTGCACAGTTTTTCCTCTCATTTGCCATCTTTTCAGAGATTCCAGTTTAGTATACAATATTTGCACTTTCTGTTGTTACTCAACACAATCCTTGAACGCAACATGCTATTCTTTGCTTTTTATCTCTCCACAGGGGGGTCTCTGCTTCCAAAGAAATTAGTTCCTTGAAGATACAGGAGACTCTCTTTTGCTTAGCAATTACAAACGCACTGAAAGAGTAGGAAGACTTTTAAGGGATTTTCAGTCAAGCTCTGAGTATTTCACCCAAAATGCTAACTCAAAACATGAAAGGTCATACTGAAGGCAACTGAGTCTCAATCTGTGCACTAAGCTAACAGCCAACCACTCTCTAGCACGCCATATAAAACAGGAATTTCCCAATGCAATTCTCAGGGGATAAGTGTGTACTTCACAGGAAAAGAAGGAATAAAAAAAAAAAAAANAAAAAAAAAAAAAAAAAACACCTGAGGACCGAGTAGGTATAGAAGCTTCACCAGATATTTGCCCTTCAGAACTGGTTCCTCTGTGAGGGAACTGAGCCACAGCGATGCAGGAAGTGTCAAGCATGACTTCCTTGTGTCTCCGTTGCACTTCCTTTCTGCATACAGGATGGTGTTTTGGCATGGCTGTCAACTCAGAACCTCTCACCAGAGCAAAGAGCCACTTAAAAGAAGAGAGGTTATGGAGGGGACTAAAGCCCCTAAACCCCTTGGCCTGAGAAACTGAATGAGCATCACACTGCCATTACACCCACAAAAATATAAATTCTATAATCAGCAGAATTCAGTAGTTGGAACAAATAAGATCTCTTCCGCTACCACATGCACTTATTGAAAAAAGGGAAAACCAAACTTTGCATTTTTAATTTGGCAACTTAATGTCTGACTGGCATGAAACACAAAGCACAATGATCATAGGAATCAGCCCTTGGTGAGGCTGAAAAAGGCTGGGGCAGAAAGCCATAAAGATAATTTCCTATGGTTTCAGTAGATAATTTTACTGAAACATATTAACCTAAATTGCAGCACACTGAGGGATATCTGAGATTTATTAATAAAAACTTCAAGACCCTGAGAATGTGGCTTCTCTTGAGCTGGTGCCCAAAGCAGGTAGCCCAGTGGTGCCTTCTCCCGTCGCAAGAGCAGTGCTGCATCTGGCCAGGTGAAGTCTCAGCTTCAAGGGCTGGCCTGGAAAGGAGAGAATATCACTCTGCCAAAGCTCATTCTAGCCTGATGATCACCTAAATTTCTTTTGTTAACACCCTGTTTTCCTAGCTTTGAGGTTTTACAACGCAGAAGAATAGCAATGACATTTCAACAGCTAGATCCCAGCTAACAAATGTCCTAAAATTGCACCATACAGCCTGGTAGCTTACTAAAAAACCTCAATGTCAAAACTCAAAGTACATTCAGTTTAAACACACCCTTGGGGGGATTTTATACTAACTACTTTCTATTTCAGAATATTCACTTTAAGCTCAACCAGCAATGCTTCATCACTCATCCAGGAAAACTTCCCTCTCTGCCACCCAATCTCAATCAACCTGCCAAATTAATTATCACCCTGCATTTGTCTATTGCTAAGAGGGGGGAAAAAAGCAAATAGATGAATGTAGCAGTGACCCGAGCAAAAACGAATCCTCTGAAACAGAACTAATTAAATCAGTTCAGTGATCTTCTCCCAGTGCGACGTTTCACCCGCCCCTTCCACACGCAGCCCGGCTCCCGCACCTCCTCCAACCATCCTAGGAAGGGAGCTCGCGTGGGGCTCGGATGCCTCTCCAGCAGCAAACCAGGGATCTTTTCTAGTCATCCATGTAACCGCACAGTTTAAAGAGAGAGGAAAAAAAAACAAACAAACAAACAGAAAATTCACCATAATTTTGATAATTTCACATGGACATTCACATGAAAATTCCCGGCCACAGAATACATGTTTCAGGCAGACAGCACTAGGATTTGATTACCTACCTCAGACTCAGGGGATCACAGGCACCAAATGCTGGTGCTTCACTGGCTCAGAGAGCTGCCAGAGTGGGGTTCCCTCTTTGGTACCCCAGTCAGGCCTCGCACCAGAGCTGGCAGGACTAATGTGTAGAGAAATGACAGAATATCACCACCATGAGTCAGACATCAAACCTTGAGCTGTACACATTGCTAACCTAGCAAGCACATATGCATGTGTGACCACAGCATCTGTCACTCTGCTGACGCTCACGGGACTAGCTCAAGTAGGCCAGTTACACACACATTTTAGACTTCCCTGTCCAAAAATTTCAAGTGACAGTCTGGCTGAAATGCATGTAAAAGTACATCTGGGCTGTAAATTTCACTGCTGCTGGAAACGGCATCATTTTCATTGCAGTCATGCCATTGGACAACGTGTGAAAACCTGTATCAGCTGATAAGGGCATGTCCATACACTGAGAATATTGAAAGCTCTCAGTATAGGACAGCAACAGAAGCAGCCACCTCTTCTCTCAGCAAACTTCGTTTTCCATCACTTCCCTCTTTATGCAGAACACATCCAGAGCAAGACCAGAAAAGGGAAAGGCATCTCAAACAGGGCAAGAAATGCAGGATGACAGGCCCACTTGGGGAACAAGAAGGCACCAACACGGGATATCTTTTCTGAGGAGTTGCCATGCAAAGTCAGTCCCACCTTGCCTTTCCCCCTCTACGACTTTTAATAGGGTCAGTGCTTCTTTAGATGGCAGGCACATCACTAATGGACATCAGAACTGAAAGGCACTGAAATGGGGACGCCTGCACAGGATCCTGTCAAGCTAGGTGAGGCATCATGTGCAGGAGCCCTGACAGTGCCCTCCTCGATAACGGTGCATAGGAACAAAACAACAACACACAGAGGCAGGACTCTGAGTAATCTCTAGGTAGGTGCCTACACAGGCAACAGTTTGTCATTCGCACCCATCTGCTGCTCCAAATCACACACACGCTGTCACGTGCTCTTCCCCATCTGGATTGCAGAGATGCTGGATATAAATAGGCAAAAGTCAGGCACAGGAATGCTGGGCTTGTGCGGCACGGGGCGGGGGGAGCATCAGTCAGCTTCTCCCCCTCCAACGGGACCAGTTTCAGTGGAGGTTTCTGGAAGTCAAACTAGATTTTCACAATGGCTGCATTTTTTTCCATGATTTTAAATCCTGCCTTTCAAAACAATATGATTCTTCAAAGGCTTTACTTCTAAGATTTTATTTTTAAAGTAATAAAACCATGCATGTTGTGTTAGAGGGATATCATAAAATACATTCCCCTGCAATGTTGTCTGCCAGTATTTAATTCCACGTGGTCACCTGGGCAGTGTTTCCATAGCATCACACTACTGCTAACAGCAAAACCTGAGCCTACAAGAAGGGCAGTCTCTGTCATGGTGTTTGTGTAGGGGATTTATAGAATATATGCTATTTGGGGCTGCCATGGTGCACAGGAATATACCGGGTGGTCTTCTAGAGCAAGTGAGAAAATGGCAGGGCAGGGTAAGGGGGAGAGGGACCCACCGTAGAAGGAGGGATTTTGATGTAGGAAGACAGGGGTAGGCTTGAGACATGCGACTGCCCCCTGCCCTCTGTTTTAGGACCCTGCTTTTGGTTCTGTTAAACTGAATTGTTGGAAAGCTGTTGAAACATTCTTTATTGAAGGAATCTGCTATTGAAGAAAACCATCTTTTTGACTATAGTACATTTGACAAACAGGCTTCAACAATATTAAGCAGCACTTCTGTGGCTGCATGTCAAAAAGCTCCATCTATTCAAAATGGGAAGTTTGGAAATTTGCTTTCTTTTATATGAACAGCTACTTCTCCCTCTACCACTGGTCCTTTTTTTCCCAGAAACTTATTTCTCACATAATCTGATTTTGTGTGTTGCTGAAATACACTTCTAAAACAAACTTGATCAAAAAAGCAGTATTTCCTCTTTTTATGACAAGCTGTTCTGCAGTGGCTCAGAAATAGAGCTTTTCTTTCCATTAAATCCCATTACGGTGGCTTCAGCCCCTTCCTTTTTTTGCTGAAAAAGTAATTTAAGTTTCTTCTTCCTGTGTCCCAAATATTTTTCTTTCATCTTCATATGTTCAACTTGTATACAAATGATATTTTTCTTCAGCAGAAGTGTTATTTCAGTAGACACTAGTATACATCACTTTACCCTAACCACGATAGTCCAGATGGAAAGGTATTTATATTTCTAGCTGCCAAAAAAAAAAAAGAAAAAAGAAAAAAGAAAAAAACTTAGCACTGCCAAGTGCTAAACAGCAGCACAGATCTGGTCCTATGACTATCAAAAAGAGATCTCTAGATCTGTATTGATTACAGATGCAGTCCTAATCCACTAATGCTAACAACAACATTTTCATCAATTCAGTGTGGCCTGGATGTTGTCCTTTGTTTTTGCTCTTATGCCTGGGAACCAGACCGGTCTTCCAGGAGATTAGATTAAATACAATTATTCTGACTCTCTGTAAGACAGCTTTGAGTCTCTCCCTGTTATTATATATCAGCTGCAAATCAGATAAAGCTTAGCAGCAACCACTTCTAAAGCACTTAATTCCAGACCACCATACAAACTTGTGGACCTTGGTAAGAAAAAAATTGATTTACCTCCATGTCACAGATGGAGAACTGAGGCATTTACCCAGCACAATACTGCAAAACTGGGAACAGAAACTAAATACCGCCAGTTCATGAGACCAGACCATAGATTTCTTTTTGACCAACTATTTATGTTCAAGTTCTTTTTTGGGGGCGTCGAGGGCATACACCAGGGAACAGAATTATTCTCATGTTCAGCTGCCAGGAGATCTTATCGCTCTTTTGGAAAATGTACTGTTCAGCCTCTAAATATCAGAGAGAGGTCAGGCTTCAAATATCAACAGTCTTCCTTTTTAAGAAAGCACTAAAGTGGAACGGGAAAGATAGGAAGCCTCAAAGGATCAAAAATAGTGAAAGTTTCTCCCCTATGCCTGTGGCGGGACATCCTGCAATCCTCTTTACTCAGTTAGGACTTTAGAGAAAACTACTTGAACAAAGTGAAAAACCAACAGCTGTGCCCCAGACCTGACCTGAACCTTCCCCAAGATTTAAAGATGTTGAAACCAACTCAGCTCTGCACCAGGATGCGGAGATGAACAGCGAAGGGAAGGGATGGAGAGCCGAAATGCCAGGAGAAAAAAGCATCCTCATGAAGCTTTCTGATTTACTCATCAAGATCAAGTGATTGTGGTGTATGAGGCATCTCTAGCATGAAAGTGTTTCCCACAAGAGCTCCATGAACTGGAGAGTATTTTCTCTCTTCTACTTTCTATTTTTCTGTGTAATTTCTTTTTCAAAAAGATAAATGGTAGATAATTGCATTTTATCTAGTTTATTAGCATCAACACAAACACGATGCCAGAAGCTAAACTGCAGACTTGCGCGTTGAAGGCACAGTGCCTGCGCTTGCGCACCTTTGGCGTGTTCAATGGGTCCTTGATCAGAACAAAGCCTCCTTGAAGGGGAACCAGGGCCACCAACAACCTTGGTTCAGGCAACAGCAACAGAAGCTGAGAAACAGATGCTTTATGAGCTTGCGAGAACTGCAGAAGAGGAAAAAAAAAAAGAACTTCCCTTCTCATACCTAAATATAGAACATAAACAAAAATGTATATATCCTAAATATTTCCTAACCCAATAGTTTTCTTCCCCCACATCCGCCCCCTCTCCCCCAGCACACACAGTGTGGTCCTGGGACCGGTGTTTTCATTTGTTCTCAGTGTAAGATAGCTCATGTTAAAACAGCAGTGCTGGTTAAAGAGAAATTCAGAAAGTTCAAGGTGGACTGAGGAGCTGCCGATGTAAAGCTAGTCTGATGGGAGGAAACTGAGTTTGTACCAAGAAGTTATACAAAAGTGAATATTCACATGGGAGAGAAAATGCCCTCCTCTGTGGCAATGCAGCATGAATTTGAGGAAGAAATGGCCACAAAAGAGCACAGGGGCTTCAAGGCAACACCCCACTAAAAGCTTATAATGCCACACTTTGTTGGACCTATGACTAAAAAGTGGGGTTCAGTCTCCATATGCATAATGCTACCAGCATTTTCCACGATATTAAATACATAGGTTCAAGAAATAAGGGGATAAAAATACGGGTAGTGCCCCCAAACAGAAGTAAAGCTTGGAACCTCTTACTAAGTTATTACTAAACACTCTCATCACAAGTTACAGAAGACATACATGCTGATTTTCTGTGGTTGTACAGATTATATCTGAAGTGACAATAATTCTCAAAGCATTTCATGTTTTCTTAGAAATTTCAGTTCCTGGAATATGAATTGCAGGGGTGAAAAAAAGAAGGAAGAAAAATTTCCTCATCAGAAATGAGGCTTCTAACTACCAGGACTGTAAGGGAGGAAACAAATAAATACAAGGACTGAAAACTGAGGGTTCGCAGCTGCTCCAGAATGCAGTGGGTTGCCACTGCGCTGGTGGGAAAACCCCCAAAGAGCAAACCTCAGCTCTGCCCAGTATCTCTGCACAGTAGATATGGTAAAGCATAATAAACAAGCTGCATCCTTTCCACTCTGCGAGGAGGACAGGCTGGACAGAACAAAATGCCAGAACTAAAGCAAGAGATTGCTAAAAATAACTTTATCTCTCTTTCTTTATCTCAGGGGCCAAATTATCTCAGTTGCTACTTGAGAGGACAAGCCAATGCCAGCATCGGAAAGGTCAGAAAGCATGTGAAAATTTACCCGGTAGCTTATCCAGTGCCTAAATATCTGCTATTGCAACAGTACAGATTAGCATGAAATTCCTACTGCCTTGCTGCAATAATATATGCTAAGTCTTTATTTGAAGAGCTTGAGAGAGAGAGTTAAAAATATGCTACATGGATACCATAGCTCTAATGTCCTCACATATTAATATGCATGAGGTTTTTTTGTTTTTGTTTTTGTTTCTTGATGAAATAGATTTCTGATGATTTATAATTGGCAGAAAAGAGATTTCAGGCTGACATGAAGCAACTCATAGAAGAAGAGACTAATTCCTCGTACCCAGAATGCAAAGAGCACCTGCACAGAAGCAAAAAACGTGACCAGCAGACCTAACCACAAGAGTTAATGCCAGGTTTCCTCAACACTGAATGCAACCTGAATTCACTAAAGATTTCATTTTGCATGCAAGTACTGGAAGGGAGAAGGAGGACACCTGTAAGACACCAGAACCTCCTGATTCAATATCTAGGGACACAGCATTTCATTCTTGTTTTACTACATAGTGTTGGAATTAAAAATTTGAAAAGAAAAGAAAGAAAGGAAAAAAGAAACACTACGGTTTCAGACTCTTGAAGTGTTCACTGACCCAAATCCATTTTTCTGCTGTTGTGGTAATGAAACTTCATTTACAGCGAAAGGGCTCGCCGCACACGGGACGGGACGGCAGTGTGCGCAAAGAGCGCAGCCGTAGGTCCAAGGGACCCAGCGGATTTCACAGGATGTAGACGTCAGGGAGCAAAGACAGAATGAGGTCAGAGTCTGATCTACGACCCGGGGAGCACGGCAAGCTATATCTAGGCCAACAACTTGCTGTAATCTTGTTACTTAATGGGAGGCAGAGGGAGAAGAGGGAATATCCTTGGAGCTCATACAAGAACCGAGTAATAAGTGCTTAAAAGCAGGCTCGATCAGGGGTACAAACTTAAATGACTCTAAGCCTCAGCACAAACGTTTCAGCTAGCTAGCTGGCACTGCCTGTCACATAGCAACCAAGCGGTGCGAAATGACTTGCGGGTTGCGGCTGCATGTTCTTCTGCTTGCGATTCGCACCTTGCCAGCCATCTTCTGCCGGGATCGCACCGGTGGCGTGCCCTCCTGCGCACAGACTCACCTCCGGGGTCTAACATAGGTTCCTTCATCTTCACAGCCGGGCCAGGACAGAACATAGCTGCAGTTATTCCTGGAGGAGTCTTTAATTTTGATTATCATCTAAGTTAATTTCCTAGTAGGAGGAGGTTGGAAGCAGGATGTCAACTTTCTTGGAAGAAAGAAGGAAAAAATCAACAAACCCAAAACAGAAATGTACTAAGAACATGGCAAGCAGATGGCTGTTTTTGTTTTGCTGCATGTGGGGGAGTCATAGGTCTAGGATTTCATACCAGGGAGGAATTTCACTTGTTCAGATATCAACAGAAAGCCTTTCTAACGCTGCTTATATGCTGGCTGGGAGCCAAACATCTCCTGTGTACAGCTCATGTGTTTGATACCCCGGCTGCTCTGCTCAGTGCCAGCCTACCCTGTGCAGCTGTGAGCTCTCCACCTGGCTGGACACAACAGCAGCTCCGAAATAACACAAACGTGCAGACGAGCACCGCGTCGTAAAGGCGGCTTGTCCTACATAAATGCACTGCCTGCTGCTGTGGGTAAGGTGGGGCGGAGGGATCACGCCTTTGGACTGGGAGATAGGCTTACCAGGGAGGAAACACATTTCCTCTCCAACTCTTAATAAGAGAGCAGAGAATCTTTCAACTCTCCCACTATTAATTAATACATACTGTACACAGCAGAGGGCAACTCTGCAGAAAGAAACATTTACTGAATAATCCTTATAGAAAATCTCAGGCTCACCCAAATCTCCACAATCAAAAGGGGACAACACCAGGTATGCCAAGCCATGACCAGCCTTTTGGTTTTGCACCAAAGAAACCAAGAAGAGATGAGGAGGGATAAGGCATAGAGCTTACCCTTCTGTCTAGCTGATACACCTAACTCCTCAGTGAACAGAAAAGTGCTCTCTTTGTTTGTTTGTTGTTGTTTTGTTGTTGTTTGTTTGTTTTTAAAGCCCACCCTGCTACCATGGGACACATCCTTAAATTAAGCAAGCTAGCAAGAGACAAAGTGGCCAGTTGAGGTGCTCCATTCTTCTTCATGAATCTCCTCCAGATGTCCCAAAGTCCCAGCAGAAACAAGAGTAAGCAGTAGCTTCAATTTAGAAGACTAACCCAGGGGACTAGCTGTACCAGGGTGCAGTTAATTTCCGATTTTTTTTTGTCAGATCCTGGCTGAGACCGGTAGAAAAAGCCTGCCCCACTGACGTGATAGAAACTGGCTTGAAGACAGCAATGGCTCCTTACTCAACTAGCTAAAAATGACTCTGTTGAGAAAAATTCCACGAAACAATTGCACAGTGATTCAGTTGTGCACAGTTGTCTGCTTGGTTCGTGAGGTGTGTGAAGCACAGCCCACGCTCTGCAGACCCAGCTGTTCTGCCTTTTGCTCTGGGCCCTCTTTACTTGCATAGGGGATCCCGCCCCTTCCAGGAGGACAAAGATGAAAAGCACCCTGCACGTCACTTGTGATGCACCAGGATTTGAAATAATAATCTACAGTAACTGAGCAATTTCATCCACAAATACAGTGGAACATAGAAGTTTTAATGCCACTTGAGAACTGTGAAGTCCTCTTCCACTGTGCCGGTTGTTTCCACCGCAGGGCAGATGAAGCTAAGGAAACTTAAATATAATGATTAAAAAAATTTTTTACTGTTAAAGATTTTTCAGAACACAGACATTTTGTGTAGTTTAGACAGCTATAGATAAAACTATAGAAAACCAGGATATGGAGGTGGTATGGGACAAGAGAATAATTTGTATCTTGAAGATTCAGTAAAGAAAGTGAAAAGAAAAGCCCAAGCTTCTTTTTAGCTTCTGTTGTTTTTTGTTTGCTTGTTTGTTTTTATTAATATTATTAGCATCTCTCCTAACCTATGACTACATATTTTCACATTTTTCCTCGCACAGTGCATTGGCCAGCAAACTCTTGACTGCTAAAAAGTTGCACCAAGCTGACTATTATGTACTGCTGGAGAATTTGTACAGCCCTAAGAGGGCACAGTCTGTGCAGCACCAACAGCTCAGCCTCTGGGAGCCAAAGAGCTGCTTTGTCAACGAGCGCAGTTGCAAAAAACCATAAGCACAACTCACTGCCTTTCAGAATATACAGTTCCCCATGGAGGGCTGTACCTTTATGCCCTGCATGTCATGTGGGGCGGGAGGTGACATTGAAACAGTTGCAGGTAAAACTTTCCTTGAGCAAAATCTTGGTTTGACTGAGAGTTCTTTAGGGCAGAAGGAAGTGTCCTTCTGCCCTGGTTTTATGCAGCTTCTCAAACAATGGGGCCACATGCCCATTTGGAGACCTTAGGGGCTACTGTCCTACAAATAACAAAATCCCATAGAAGCTGTTACAGTAGACCAAAAACCTCTCTAGCTATCGATGTAAATATGGATTTAACTAAGCAATCAGCCTGAATGACTAATAAAGGTCAAGTACAATCATTTAAAGTGCCGGTTATCAAAGTAACCAATAGAAGAACAGCATGATCACGCATGTCTTAATGCCTAGATCTAGGAAAAGCTTATTATTGAGATTGTTAGGTTGCAAGGGAAAGAAGTTTTAAAACCACACTCAAATAGCAACAATCCTCCTTGAAAACAACCATGCTTATATTATCCTGTAATAATAAACACAGGAAAAAGCAAGCAAGCAAACAAGCTTGAATATCTACAAGAAAAAAAAAAAAGGCAATATTGAGTCTATTCTGAGAATGTTCTCAAGAATAAAACTTCCTTCTCATAACAGAAACAATTGGTCCTGACAAACTTACTTCACTTTATATATGAAACAGATTTGAATCTGGGCAATTATAACAGCATAACTCCAGTCTGAGAAATCTAAGGAAAAAATAATATCGATATCAAGTTTCTGCTTCTCAGACTCCCTGACCTACGAGCTGATTAGGTTTAAAAAAAGTTAAACAACAATATGATGAAAAAAGAGGCCATGCCCCTGGCATACGGTATTATAAACACGGGAAAGTGCCAGTGTAAACCTTTATCGGGAGACTGGGTTCTTTGTCAAGCAGTGCCTTTCTTCCAAAACATCCTTGCTGCCATATGCCTGCACCCAGCCAGCTGCAGACCTCATAAGAGAGCTCTTATTCGCCCCACATGATGCTTTACAGGTCTGCCACGGGGGTCGCTCGCTGAGAGCCACGGATGTCACCGCCCGCCCCGACTGGAGGCTGACCGCAGCCAGGGAGCAGAGGCTGGCGGAGGCCAGAGGGAACGGGGCCCGGCCACCTCCTCACCTCGCTGGGCTCGCAAAGCTGGCCTCCCGCACTGGTTCTTCCGCTCGGAGGGGCTCCGGGGCCCACCCGCTCTTGTTGTAGACACAGGAGAAGAGGAGAAACGAAAGGCAGGCATTTATATGAACACCGCTGAAAGATTGTTTTTTCCCACTTACTCTTGTTCTCCACCTCGTTATTTGTGATAATTCTGCCGTTCCACCAGGGCAACCATCAGTTTTTGCAACGTACTTTGAATATTTCCTGCAGTTTATAAAATACAAATGAAACACAGGCCATGCATGTGATGCAGTGGGTGTAAGCATTTATCTGAGTAGAAATGGGACTAGCTGTCTGATGAAGTCATTTTTTTTTTTTTTTAAGGAAAACGGCTACCCCACCCTCACAATCTATCCCCCAAGCCTGGCTCTGTCTAGTGTTTTTGTTTTGTTTTTCAATCTGTATCCACTATGTGTAGGGGAAATGGCTTCTCAAATCTGGGTGTTATTGGGGTGCTGGAGCCACAGAAAAGAGAGGAACACTCACCATAGTGAAATCTTAAAAGATACAGGACCAAATCTGGAGTTGTCACCACAGCAACTAGCACATCTCCTCCATCCGACTGAAGTCTTGGAGGCAGGGAAGTATTTGCCTTTCCTCCGCCATCCCTCTCCCATAAACAGAAAATGGCAGAGACTGGCAGAAAAATGAGGGTAAGGTAGAAATTTGCTCTTTGAGCTGCTGGAATAGTTTGATCCTTTGATGGCCACTGAAATGAGCTTTGAACAATCAATTCCTGCACACTGGATTTAGAGCCACGCAATGAATTCATGGACTGCAGGCAGTGAAGTTACTATCTGATCTCCCAATAAGCGATGAACAACAAAGGGCTGGATCTTCTAATTGTTCATTTCTAGACAAATAACACTTCAAGGATTTCTATTTTTAAGTGCATGCATTCTGTAGGTGTAAAACTGAAAGGGCAGGGGGCATTCTTGAAATATTTCCAGTTCTTGCTCCACTTTGTTAAGTTGGGTCTTTTGCTTTCCTTTTCTGACTCAGGGGATAGAAATCTTTTTTTACTTCAGTATTATCCCATCTTTTTAAAGTTTTCAAGCTGTGTATAAGAGTCAAGTCCACAGGAAGGGGAACCTTGCTTAGTTGCTCACTATTTTTTTCCTTTTTTTTTTTTTTCTCTCTCAGATGCTAGCAAGTGACCAGACAAGGTATTTTATTTAATAGAGAAGCAGCTGCAATTGAAAGTGACTTGGAAAATACAAGGCAGATATTTCAATGGAAAGGTAAATAACTGCAGGAGTTTGTTAAAATTCTCAACGTTTAAATGTGCATTTCTTTTCAGACATGAGACAACAAGTTTCTATGTCCTTGTCTCTCACATGATCCCTGCAGCCATGATTTGAAAATGAGCACCAGAATACAGTGCATGAACTCTTAGAGTCACACAGTCACATAAGGACTGCAATTGACACTTCCGAAATAATGACAGCCTTCCAGACTGAGCACAACCTGTCAGAGCAAACAAAACTTAGAAAATCAGCATGGATAGCAGAAGGTAAAAACAATAACCAAAGAAGTGAGAGAGAATGAAAGAGTCTTTTAAATCATCTTCTTTGTTTAAAATTACGCAAGTCTGAAAGGTGCAGCACCAGTTGTATAGTACAGTACTTGCAGGCTATAAGTGCACCATCTGCACAAGCGCAACAAAACCATGTGCCTCCCCTCCCCATCTCCACCTTCTGCAGGAGGAGAGCAGTGGAGGAGCAAAGCACTCTGGGCAAATCAAGAAATACACTGCTGAACTCAAGAAAGCCTCTCACTGGAGAAATACAGATTTTTCAGGTCACTAATCCCTAATCAAGGCTGCAAATATCACTTCAGAGTTGTGACGCATTTTATAGCAGGATGTTAAAATTAGTATTATGAGCACTCAAACTACAGTAGCTCTGCCCAGAGTCCTGTTAATGAATGTAAGGAAACGTAGTACGAAAGTCCTGTGGCACATACACATGCACACGCTCCTGTCAGCTAGCCTATAAACATCGTGTACACTAAATCCAAAGTCACGGTCCTGGTCTATTTTTTGTCATTCTTCCCATAAGAGAAACTAAAAATAGGCCCATGGGAAACCATGCATGGGACTCTGTTCTTCAAATGTTTAACTCTTACAGTAAAAATTGCCTAGCAATGTTTTTGAAGGGATTGTTCAAGGAGTTTGCATTATGCATGTGTATAATATATTTATATATCTATATACACATACCTATACACACACACCTCCACGGAGATAATGATATCCCTGAGAAACTGCGGATGCACACTATTGACTAGCTGCATACATCCCCAAAGTTTGTTTACATATTATTCGTGAAGCTAAAAATAAAGACTTGGGGAAACCTGGGGCATGACCTCCGGCAGCTCTCAACTCCTGCTCAGAGGCACTGCGGGGGGTGCTGTATGCAGACACCAATACTTCTGAAGAACTGCTGCTCTGCTATCAAGCAAGGTTACATAGTGGGGTGTCAAAGAATATTGCTGCTACACTGCAGAAAGGAAGAGCTGTTAAATTTAAAATAAAAGATACACCAGTAAGGAGAAAAAAAAAAAATTGCCTTGCATATGTAGCACCTGCTGTCTGTGCTACAAAGTCTTTTTCATGCAGTATCCGAGGCAGCCAAATTGCAGGCAGACTACCCTGAAATGCTGCAAGTAGCAAACATGCACAGAAGCCTGTTAAAACCCACAAACCTCCACCTTCCCCCCTGCTGCTCCTCCAAGAAATGCTACCTTGGTGTTAGGATAGATAATCTTCCTCTTGCTATGTCTAACCCATCAGAAAGGGCACTTACAGTTTCTGGCTGCAGCAAGCTGAGGGAAGCATATGGCAGCAGGCGCAGATGGCAGCGTGCACAGGTTTGGGCAGCTCAGAACGCACAGTACTGAATTTTCCAGTGAAGAAAACAAATGTTGGGAGACATCACGTAGAGGCTGAATTGACTTCCCCGAAGCCCATGATGTTTATTCTTTGGGGCCAATGCTTCGAAGAAAAGCACTGCTAGATTTCTGCAGTAATGTTCAGCACTAAAATGGCTTGAAAGCTTCCCTGTACCTTTGTGGAAAATTACCTGAGCATTTGCTACAGACTACCACCACTAACTCCACTTTGGTTTTATTTCCTTTAATTCGTTAACAGTGGTGCTTAGTGCTTACAGACTGCTGAACTGCTCCTTCATGGATTTTTAAATACTTTTGAGAAGGTGACTAAACAGCCTTATCTCCCTGATAAAATAAGGAATGCATGGCAAAAAGTCCCATCATCTTCTGCTGCAAAAGCTGAGAGTCACTACCAAGATAAAAGCCTTAGCATCTCAACTCCAGTCATGCTACACCTGCGACTGCAAAGTGATGAGGACACAAGGAACTGGAGGGGTGAGGGACCGATCCTGGGAAGAAGTGTGCAATATCAAGGATCTGGGGCATGTGCAAGTTTGGGATCCATGGTGGTACTCAGCAAAGAGATGGATTTATCCTGGTTGTGGCGGGAACCAGTCGAGTGAAAAAGTTGTGGAGCCAGCGTAGTGCAGTGGGAGACAACAGGATGGAGTAAGGACATGTGGACTAGGGTCTTCAATAAAACATGCTGCTGGTGAACTCCGTAACACTCAGAACAGGCCGGGGACCGTGAACCAAGGCTAGAAATCTGAGCCAGGAAAAAGACCGGTAAGATGTGTCAAGAGCAGTGAGACCTGGGAGAAGCATGCCAAAGCATCCACCTGATAGAGTGCACACCCTTTTCCAACTTGAGCTAGACCATACACTCTTATGGCCAGAAGGCAGTCAGAAATCCAGTCCCTCTGAATTACTGGCTCACCTAAAACACGAAAACCTTAGGAATGAGAAATAAATAAATAAATAAATAAATAAAGATGCTGCAAACAAAGGAAAATTCACAAGGATTCTTTAACCGAAAAGCCCAATTTTACTTCACACTTTCTTCTATTGCACAGCATACAGCTTAATTAAGTGAACAAAGTGTTTCACTATAGAGCCCTTTTTCTTTCAGCACACAGAATGGGTGCTGCCTACAAATGCTTTTGAATGAGCAGCTGCATTTTCTTCAGCATGCATAGTGTTAAGATGTCTTAACTCCAAGCTATGGAAATTCTCCTATCTGTTCTTTGTTATTTTTTCTTTTAACATTCACAACCACAGTATCTGAAAGCTTTGGAAATATTTATTTGAATCAGACTTCCTTAAGGAAGAGGGCTGAGACAAAGAGTGTCAGGTCAAATACATCTACTAATTTGAAAGGTACAGTATAAGAAAACTGAGGCTTGCTTCTGAGAATTTTCGATATTATATAACACTTTCCACATTCAAAACAGTTCCCATTGATCTCTGGAAGCATTCAGTAAATAAGATAAGGAGTCAGGCAGTCATAAAAAACAGGAACTCGCTTATAAAAATCTGGATTTTAAACAAATTACCTAGTACTGCACAAAAAGTCAGCACTCTAGGGCATCATTCACCTATCTTAACCCTGAATTTTTCCTTCTGCAATCTCCTGACTCATTCTCTAAACACATTCTGACAGCCTCAAAAATTTGATCCAAGAAAATACTGCTTCCCTCAGTAGAGAACACAGATTTACACCCAACACAGGTTTATTCTGTGCAATGACTGGATCAAGGAAGATACAGGAAAAGAAATATACAGGCATGTGTAGGAGATGCATATATTTTAAAGGCTTAGGACACAAGGGTGAACAAGAAGGGGGGAAACGCAATGCGGGCTAGGCAAGCTCATACAGACTAACATAATTCCAGCCTGCTCCTTATTTCTGCAGGCTCAGTAAACCCTTTTTATATATAATATAAATATATGATGTTTTTCAGTGGAGTTTTAAGAGGTATACAGTCAGAAAAGTGAGACCTGTCTTTGTTTTTGCTTCAAGTTTCATGAATATTTAAAAGCAGCAGCAAGTGAAATCATCCAGTGTGAATGGGCTCAGAAATAGCGTCTCGGTAAAATATAATCAAAAATCACTTTAGGCTCAGATTTATTCTTTTTTTTTTTTCTTTCTTTCTTCAGTTAGACAAGATGACTTCTATTTACCTGATTCAGTAGAAACATTAGTCTCTAACTAAAGGAAGAAACCAACCCTTCAATCATAGGCTTGTGTAACCACATGCTGTCTTTAAGAAGAAAAAAAAAAAGTTAAACACCTCTCATAGCTTCTAAATGTATTTCTTCACTGAAGACCAACATTGCATTGCTAACAATCTATTTTCCTGGGACCTTGTTTTTAACATAATAATTTGTAAACTTGAGCTTTCAAGAGCGCTCTCCCAGAGGGTTTTCTGACATGCACTATTATTTAGTTATCGGTACTTCTATTTAGTTCTTTAGAGTAAGGGAAAAAAAAAGTGAGAAACAATGTTATAAGGAAGCCTAGATATGGGTGAATGGGCAGTTGCATTTTAGGGTACTTCTTTATCAGAGTTCTAATTTAATGGAGGATGTTGATGTTTGTGCTCGGGTCAAGGAAAAGACAGAGGGAACGAACATTTGTGTGTCCAGCTGGTACTGCATCAATTAGCTGAGTTCATACTGACTGTAAAAACAAGAAAGATTTAAAATTCAATGTGATTTTAAGCCTTCAGACAAGTGGCTTCCCCC
>VXAA01001709.1:910686-932215 GCA_013399115.1 Anseranas semipalmata
TTTTTTTGAGTCCTTCCCTGTCTACAACACAACCTGTGCCACATTCATTCTTAACACCAACCAGTTACTGTTTTTCCCTTAGCAGATCTCATCCCAAGACTGGGCCAACTTCCTAGTATTTGTTTGCTATAAACAACAAGCAGAGTTTGCTAAGTACATACATGTCTACTTCTGTACATACAGGTGAGAATCCATTTTGCCAGGCTAACTTGCCAACCAGCTAACAGATGCTGAGAACTACCAGAGAGGAAACTTCTGGATGGTGGTGAGACTACCAGCAGAAACAGTTCTTCATTATTTTGGGGTCGGAGGTGCAGTGGTGGTGGATGAGGGTGGGAACTAGGGAGCTGGCCACTCCTCTAGAGATGGCTCAAATCTTTTTAGCACATTGGATCACTGCTATTCTCCCTTTCTGAAGGTATCTGAAAACATCATATTGATATACTTAACACTGAAGTAGCTATGTAGTTACTTTATGGTTATTAAATTATTCAATGTAATGTTTGGAATAGCATATAGCTTGCAAGTGGCAAGGTAAGGATTGTCTCACAACTGATGAGGCTGTTGTAGATACTTAGCATGCAACAACACATAGATGTGTCTGACAGGCAGTGATAAGGACGCACAGCATCCTTGATTTCCAGTACTGACATTTTAGCCAGTGCAGCAACTCTTCCAAATGAAATAAGGCCAACAAAGCAACCGACTTTTCTAGAAGTCTAGCCTTTAAGGGAAAAAGAAAAGTGGGAAAATGAGTAATTTTTTAATATGACTGGGTGACATTTTAAGACTGGACTGTGGTGCCAATGAATTGGGTATCGAAGATTTGTTGGATGAATAAACTGTATTACATCACAAAGAAAATAAAGAAGTGCTTAAATAGAATAGTCAATCAGGATTTTACTGATTTTATTGCACATTAGAGGGCTCAGTTTGTGTGCACACATTCATGGACAAGCACATACTGACTAGCAGAGGCTTAGGAACAGAAAAGCACTCATACCTATATATGGCTCTGTTAAACAGCACTGCAAGTAAGTGCAAAAACAAATATAGTAAAATATATAGAAGGACTCATGCTGAACAAAATAAAAGCACAGACAGATTGGAGCGTTTCCCACTAAAACAGAATTCATTCCTGAGGTATTCATTTCAATGGAAATATGCTTTTTCTCTTATTGAATTTAATAAGGAGATCTGCCAGTTATTACAAATGCAGAAGAAACAGCTACCCTGAGAGACTGAGCTGGTCAAGAACATTAAATCCCACAAGTCTCAAAAGGTTTGTCACTTTTAATAAAAGGCTCAGACACTGTCTTAGCAATCAGTGATTCATAATAACTATTACGCTGTACATCAAAGAATGCAAAACCTCTGGAAATAGGATGTAGAACTTGCCAGCTCACAGGTATCAGGTCAAATCTACCCCAGGTCACTAGCAGCCAAAATCGCTACCAGTCCGATAACCGTTTGGCAGCTCCTGCAAAACAAGTTAGGTAAGTCTACACCATATAATTACAACATTGTGCAAGGCTACAGGAGCCAGCTCAGGTACGGGAAACTGCCTCGCCACGTCAGTGTGGTACAGCGTCCAGGCTAATTAGCGGCTGCTCGGGGCACAGCTATGCTGCTTCCAAGACCACAGCTGTATTCCTGCATGGCACTTTACCGTCTAGACACACAAGCTCATTCAAAGCTAGCTCTCCTGGTCAGCCTCGTGCAGCTCAGAGCAGAAAGGTCTCCAGATCATTAACAGCCATCACTGCACTTACCCTGGCTCTGCTCAGGAGCCCTGACCCAAGCAGATGTGCAGAAGATGGAGCGGACATGAACCCAACCCGTGATACTTCCCAAAAATGACCTCTGCAAAACAGGCATATGATACAGTGCAGTGATGAAAATGCAGGTGTGCAAATTTGCTCCGACTTCCCCAGTCTTGCAGTAAGCAGGTCTGCGCCACTGGCTGGCCAGCTTTCATGATAGCTAGACGTCCTAGGTAACACTTGCAAGAGGCCTGATAACTTTTCTGCTGGAAATTTTAAAGAATTTACTGTTCTACTTTACATTATGAAAGACGGGCACTAGTGGGTGATACTGTGGGCATACAGGAGGGCCTCAGGCACTTTCAGTTAACCTATGCACTGTGATAACCTCATGAGAAGAATACGAATTTAGCAGTTGACAGAGTTGTTAAGAAACCAGTGTGGTACGTAACTGGCAGTGGAACCCTGGTCATCCTTTGCTCTGGCGAATTTATTACATGCTGGACTTCAAAGCAAAGAGCAATTTCCTTTCTGCTCTTTGTTGGTAAAGCAAATGTGGTAATGAATACAGTATTGACCATTTAAACTAACGAGCCCTAAAAACTGCAGAAGAGCAGAAACATTTGCTCGCTCTACTGAGCTGTGAAGTAATGCAACAGATGACAACCTTATGTCTCAGTGTCTTGTGGCACTTTTCTTAATAGCAAGGATGAAGATGACACTCAAAGTGACAGCACACATTTATGCCATTAAAAATCTCACATCTGATGCTCTCTTTACAAACAGTTGAAAAAAAAAAAACCAACATCATTTCAAATGATGAATACAACAGGAGTAGGACAGTAATGATGTCTCCTGCCCTAATAATAGAAAGGCATTTCAAAATTAAAGCCAAAAATTCAATACATATCGTAACCATATTTTAATAATTGCTTTCTATAAGAAATTTAATATCACAAATCATAACTTAAAATCACACCTCTAAATATTTGTAAGATAATGAGCTATCATTTTAAGAACATACTTATGGCTCCTAGACTCAATGAAACTACTCATCTTTACATTCACAGTTTCAGAATTTTAGCTAAATGAAAATGCGTATGTAGTTAACGCTCATTGTGATAAAAATGAAGCAGTAAATAAGGTGCACAAAAAAAGAGAGAAAAAGAAGTAAAGATCCAGTAGAAACTTGGGAAGGACTAGGTTTTCTTAGAAGTTTTAATCAGAAATCTTAGCTATAGTTTTAACTCCCAGTATTTCTACAGCATATTTCTCCCTTTCTATCTTGAAGTTGAACAGCTGCTTCTAAAATTTCACCTGGTTTTTTTTTTTTTTGAATGGCTTGCATCCCTTTTTCCCATTTTTAACTCCACTGCAGAAACAGTTCCCTACATCAAGCTCTAATTAAAAAGGAGGGCATTCATCTCAGCACTTCTTAAAGGAATAGTTATGGCAAGCTTCATCCAAAAGAAAAGTTCAAATGGGTCAAACTACAAATCATTTGCATGGATGCAAAGAGAGACAAAATAAAGTACTCATGAATTTGATAAGTTGCATATGTACATATGAGTGTATTCTTCCAAAATTAGCTTTGATCTGGATAGCAAAATCCCAGTATAAAGAATTTTAGAGATCAGTCATCAACACATATACGTGCATAATTATTACAAGAGACCTAAGTTACAAATTGCCAGTCTACGTAGAAGTGGACAGTGGCAGGTTCATTTCAAACACAAGGCTGACATCACTCTTCTCTCAACCATCTTTTTCTGCTCCATACATTTCTCTAACAAAACTTAAAATCAATTTATGATTGAAATGAGCAAGAGCCAGTTACAACCTATCATCTGGAATCAGATTCTTGATTGCCCAAAGTTATGCTACTATGCTGGGGTTCACAGCACGGTCACCACTGAATCAAATGATGACTGGCAGGAATCTCCAAGTTACCTAAGGTCACATACCCCTGCCTCAGATCAGGATCACTTATGGTGGTGACGTTCCTAACAGACACTCAGTTACCTTTGTTTGACAGCACTGGTTCCAGCGCCAGTGCAAGTAATCCTATTCTCCACTAATTTACGCAATAGATTATTATTTCCTCTTTGTGGGAGCCTTTTAAAGACTCATGTTACTCCTCCAGCTTTTTTTGACTCAGCTCAAATTCTGTCAATCTTTCTTCAGAGGTCATGTTTTCTTTATCTCCAGTCATTTTAAGTACTCGCCTCTGGACATGGGTTTATATCTTTCCTGGAGCATGGGGCCCAAAATTAGACATAGCCCATCTGAAGCCAAATAACTTCAGAGCAAAGCAGAAAGGTTATGTGATTTGTCTTGCTGACACAACAGTTTAGTTTAGGTATTCATTATGGCACTAACCTTTTTTCACAACCACATAACATTATTTTTCCAAGTGCAGGCTGTGATCCACAACAAACTCAGAATTTTTTTCTAAATAGCTGTTCTGAGCAAATTGTTCCCTGTCCTCATTACTGTTGTCTAGCTACAACAATCTGCACTTATCAAACTGAGCTGTGGTTCATTTTCCACACTGCAACCGCAACCTGTCCAGATCAATTTTGAAATTTAAACCTGGTGTGCAAGGTAGCGACAATCTCTCTCAGCTCCATGTGGTCTTCAAATTTAATGAACATACACTTAAGTCCGTCGTTGAGATTGTTTGTGAAAATACTGAACACCCACATCAGCTGCTGTTTTCTTCCTTTTATTCTTCTAGGTGCTTAAATGTTCTTTGACTCTTTTGTTGCAGTGCATTTTTGAGAACTGAATGTCTAAAGCTTCTTACCTCATCTATTCGCCCCATCTTCAAATATAGGTTCTAACACTAATCTGCAGGTCTGTCTCACTTGTGCTCACAAACATGGTTACAAACAGCTCCAGCATATCCTAGCATGAAACTCATCAGGTCAACTTTACCCCAAAAACATCTGAATGCTCTCTAACCTTCCTTACATAATGCTGTCATCTGTGCTCTCATCATATTAATTGTGTGAACCATCTTCCACACAACTGACCTTTTCCATAAAGACAGTTGCTAGATAGAGTAAATTTCAGAAGTCTTGGTGGTGTCTATCAAGAGCTCTGCCATTCCACAAAGAAGTGGATTGACTCTTCAGTCTCCCTCTGAACAGTTATCTATCATGACTCCTTGCTATTTTGGCTGTCTCTGGCTAGCTTCCTCTCACTTTTTAGCTTAGCTGTTCTGGTTTTGTCCATATCTACTTGCAGTACATTTCCCTGTTTGCCCTTAGCTGCTTGACTCAGCTTCCATGTCCTGTATATATGCATATATAAATGCACACATAAAACCCAACATTTTTGCTTTGCTATGATTTGTTCTCGTTCATGTTGCTTTCCTACCTGGATATACTCAACCCTTTTCCTCCTATTGATTGCAGTCATATTGGAGAAAGTTTCCCTTCTAGTTGTGTTCTCCATCTCCTAAAATAAAAGCCACTTAAACCACTTGGTGTCCCCTCATGACCCTAGGTAAATAGAGCTGCATATTGCAAATGAGCCTGCCAGTTCTTCACAAAAACCTAATCCATCTAATCCTTCTGACAGCGGTGAGCGTACATTCACCATAATATATTCTACGTTCTTTTCTTCTTTAGTTGTCACATAAAGACTCTGAGTAAAGTCTCTCCCGCTATACACAGGATCTCAGAACAAGTATATAACCGATCTACAGGGATGTAACCCTACGCTCTGCGTGTCCTTCTTGAGCCAAATAAGAACTTCAGTATTTATGTTCTGTTAAAATTACTTACTAGGTCATATTCCTGCCCAGGGCAATATTGCTTGTAGTCATCCAGGTTTTTTTTTTTTTTATGGAACCCCCTCTCATTATGTTAATAAGCTCATGTGTAAAGTACCTCCCCTCCTTCTCTCTCTTTTTCTCTATTAATACTGAAAGATGCATTTACTTGTTATCCAACAGGTCAAAGCTCATCTGGGAATTTTGGTTGAAGTGATTCCCTTTCCTTCCCTTTCCTTATCTTCAAGAGAAAAAGGACACTTTAACAAGATCAGTGTGTGCTACTTATACATTTATTACAACAATCATTTCAAAGTTACAAATGAATTGCTAAGTAAGTGCTACAGACTGTGCAGTGGAGAAAAGAAATCAAGAGGCTACAAATGAGTAAGGCAATGAGAGAAGAACATGCCAGAAGAGAAGTCAGACATGCAGACTAGTGCTCATCACAACACTGATGCTCTTGTTCTATTCTCTATAGCAATGATGAGTACTGCCTATATTGTCAATAGGATTACAAGCCAAATGCATAATTTGATAACTGCAGTAGGTTGGAATTGGCTGATACAATGCCTTTGAGATTTCGCTGCAATGTTCTGCTTTTGATAAGGCAAATTTAAGTTGGGAAAGACTGAAGCTTCTGAATTATCCATGTTCTCATTGTTCCCAATATATCACTAACGGCCGTTCTTCCCACAGGACTTAGTTTATATTACGTTGTATTACATCATAGCTTTCAAGAAACACTAGGTAAAATGAAGTGCAATTTTAAATTACTGAATAGGTATCAGTGCAGTGTCTGTGACTTGAAAGACAATTAGCCAGTAATTCCAGGCCAGGAAGGCATCATCATTTCCTGTTAAGTTCACAACATGGATGCAATACACAGCTCTGCTCCTAAGAGATTGTATTTCAAACGGTCCCCTTCCTGCATCATGAGTCAGTCAGCAGTCCCACACCAGCAGAATAATTAGCCACAGCTTTTTGTTCTTCGATGAAGACGTACAGGCTAACAGCTTGATTTTATTTCCCCACTGGAACAAGTAACTAATTATGACCTGCATTGAAAGTTAGCTGCAATAATTTAATAGGGTATTTTTAGAGATCTGACAGACCTCCAAATTATGTGTAAATAGACCACTATGAATGTTTGAGAAATTAGGTTATAAACTTAAAAACCTCCTACAGAGCAAGATGAAGACCCACTAACATCTCTCCTTTCACTTGCATGGTTATGTGACAGAAGCACGGCCAAGACAATGTTGCTGTACTTCACCTCTACATTCAATGGAAAACTTACCACTTTCTCAACCGAAATGCACAGTGCAACATATTTCCTGATTTTTACTCACAGAAGTGGTTCTCTCTCTTTTCCATCTTTTTTTGCACTTCTCTTTTGCACCTGCTCAGGCCTACTTTCTTCTTCCTTGATATTTGAAAGACAATTGTGCATGCCATGAGGAACACATTTCAGAACTCTTGGGTCCAAAAGTTCAACTATTACAAGCCATTCATTTAAAGAGCTGAGCAAACAGTGTTCCCTGAACTCCGTGGGCTCCCCGGCTACACAGACTGCTGTACTGATGATTCTTACTCCACTGGAAAACAGAACAGGATTCCCCAGTTGTCAGAAAAAGGCAATTTAATAAGGTTAAACAACTTAATCCAAGAACAGAAAAATTAACAGCATGGTGCAATGAGTTAGTTACTATAAAGGGCACTGACATAGCTACTTTATCAATAAATAAATATGACTGCTAACATTTTAGATACTTATTATATAGTGATTTGACATTATTAGCTATTCACACACTGAATACTTCCTCTTCAAAACAGCACATACTCTGAAGTCGAATACATTTGGTTTCACAACATGAGGAGGAGAAGCTTTTTTCCTGTATTACTGTGAATTTAGACATTTTCTAACACAAACCTTGCTAATGCCTGCCCGAGTATAATCCATAAATAGAACATATTTTCATTTGTAGGAGAACAATCCTACTGCCTTAAGCCCCCCAGCTGTGAATTACAATTGGTTTTGTTTTTTTCACATAAAACATTAGCAGTTCAGGAATTAATCATTTCCTTAATTTTTTCCCCATACTACAATCCTTTCACATCCACGTGCACTGGGGTAAGGATACTTAAAGTTTTTGTTTGTTCTCTTGCAAGGTTTGATTAAGGTAACTTATGCCTAAATCAAACCAAATTTGCATCAGAGGAACACACCACCCATTCACTGATGGGTGAGGAATACAGTTGAGTTTCAGTGATACTCTGGAGGCTTTATCTGGGCTGCAGATCAGCAGAGACTCAGATGAAGGGACACCAGAGATGGCTCTTCACAAAGCTGACTGCTGAATAATCCAGCAGAATCATTTGCCAGCCAGACCCACAGCCACTCTTCTGGGCCCCCATTTGATCAACAGGCAGCACAGCCCCTCTAAAAGGTGAAACCTGAGTCTTTGAATACAATAGAACTGAGCTGAGTCCACCTGGAGCTGCTCCTGCACCCAGCATGGGGCACCGGCACCTTCACAGCCCCTGAGGTGCGGGAGCTCAGCTGGTGGGTGCACAGGAGCGTGCTGTAGGCACTGCTGCGCCTGGCTTTGCCTGCGCTGAGTCAGCTGGGCAGCGCTACGTCCCCCTGTCCCTCAGCATCTCCCTGGGGAGCCCAAAGGACAGGTCTAGGTCAGGCCCTTGCTACTAGCACCATTTCCCCAGCCTCACGTTCCTCGGGCTACAGCATTCCCCTATCACACTCAGCGATGGAGACCTGGCCATCCTCTTCAGCCAGCATTGGGTACTGGGGTGTTTACTGCAGGGACTGCAACAGGCAGCGAAACAAAAATAAAATAAAAATAAAACAGAATAGAATTAAAATAAAATAAAATAAAATAAAATAAAATAAAATAAAATAAAATAAAATAAAATAAAATAAAATAAAATAGAAGAAAATAAAATACAATAAAATAAAATACAATAAAATAAAATACAATAAAATAAAATACAATAAAATAGAAGAAGATGGAACAAAGGCTCTAGATAAGACATCCCTATTCTCTCCTGCCCTGTCGCTAGGGGCTGTCACAAGGCACTGAGGCAGCAGTGTACTCTTGGGAAGTACCTACATTCTCCAGGTATGGTCATAATGGCTTTGGACAGCACAAGTGAGGGAAATTGCAACTGAAAAGGATTCCTGACCAAGTACAAAGATTAAAAAATCCAGGATGAAAAGGAAGTTGTTGCTGGTAAGCTGCCTTTTATCTTCTCGCACACATGAACTCTCCTTTCTGCTGGGGAAAGTTCTTACATAAGCTTACATAAGGAGAATGAGCTTCAAATAGGATATATGTCTAGATAAAACCTTCTGCTTCCAGACGTTTCTTCTCAGATGTTAAGCTCAAAGAAAACTTTGCTATAAGAAAGTCTGGGTGCCATGTTTATCACTGATCACAGGCTCCCTATAAGGCTCCTAGAAATACTAAACTCCGTTGGACCTACTGACCACTCTTACCCACATGGACACGTGCTACTGTTACCTGTAGTTCTCCTAGTACTGCTGAAGGGAAGGAAGAACGCAGCACCTGGCATATGACAAATACGCTCATGATACCACAGAAGTCTCAGAAATGCAGTTTCTTTTGTAACTGTTAAAAAGTTGCATTCTTGAAACTAGGCATATGTAATTATTCTCACTCATCAGAATTACAGTCCCTAGAAACTGTTCAACCCATTATATGTAGCTCAAGGAGTTTACTATGCATACAATTGAAAATAAGATTCAAGTGTCCTTCAGCTTCTTGAAAGCATTTTTTTTTTTTAATCCTTAGCTTATGTAGATAAAATGGATTTCCAAAAAATTCACCCCAGAGCACAATTCGGAAGTTATAATTTTATCGGAAAATGTACGATTAGATTGGCTTGGATTACTTTCATGAAAAAAATAAATAAAAAATCTGCATTTAATTAAGTGTATAAATCAGATTGGTGACAAAGATTTGTTCCCTGAACACACAGCCTGCCACTGAGGCCTATGCTATCAACTTTTAGCCAGAAGTTAGCCATACATTATTTCATTCCACTTCATTTATCTTTCCCTCTCTGTGGCTGTTGCTGAATTATCAAAATATATTATGACACACCACTAATCATGACTTTCTATCTTTATAAGTCAATTCCTCTGCTCCTTCCAGGACATGTGCAGATGCAGATTCCTATATACATAAAAATCAATGACACTGTTCCCTGCTTCACTTTTCAGACATCAGAGCACCTTTCTGCACAGTGGTCATGTGCGTTCTGGTTTTAGGATCAGTCCCATAGTCACTAGGAAACTCCCCTTCTGCATGGTTTCATCTCATACATGCAACAGCTAAGCATGGCAGAAGTTACTCCCTTTAGGGTTTATAACTCGAGTAATCCCTGCAGAGCATGGGACAGGCGGATGTACCTACCACCACAGCTTTCTGAGTGGGGCTGGGAAATCTGCACTGGCCATGTCAGTAATACCCTCTCAACAAAAGAACCCATGAAAAATCCTACAGCTCTTGAATTTGTCACTAGTTTTGCTTTCCCATGATGAAAAGACATCTTTGTCCTGTTTTGCTGGAATTCAGTTACTCCGGGCTATCTTGCCTCACCTGTATGCAGGCCAATTTATCCACTTTCATCCCAGACTCAGGTACCAGACTCCACACAAATTCCATTTTATCAGCTTTCCAGGCTCAAGTTACTTTTTGTGTTCTTTTTAAGTATTTGATTTAACTTGTTAAAAATACCCCTTGGAATGTATTTAATATTGGTCTCTAGAGATACAGCTTCCCCTTTGCTGCCTCTTTCTATTTGCATGGAGCAAACCTTAACACTCAAACTCTGCTCCCCCCACGTGCTGACCTTGGCATGCTCAAGTGACCCAGGAGAAAGGAGAAGGCCTCCGCGTCAGACATGTGAGAAGCCGCTGCATAAAGGATGAAGAAAAGTACTTGCCCTGCAACCGGTAGCACTAGGGAGATAAGGGCATGGTCGGACAGAATCCACAACAGTGCAATCGATAAAACAGATATCTACTATAGTTACCAGATAATGCATGAATCCAGTACTTCAGCCACTCAGAAAAACATGCAGACACTTTTTTTTTTTTTTTTTATTTAACACACTCCAGGAATTACTCAGTCTTCGGCTTCTTTACAAATGCTAAAATACTCACCAAGCTTTGGACAATGATTTGCTACCACTGGGTTATCAGCAAGTGCTCCGAGCCTGACCTTCTCTCAGGATGACTGCAACATCTCTGCAGCCCAGTAATCTTGGGCAAGTTATGCAAGAAATGGAGATGCTCTTTAACGACCGAAATCACCAAACTAATATTTCCACAACAGCACCCCTTGGCTACGACTATCATACAATTCAGCAGATGGAAAAACTCCCTGAAGTGAACCACCAATAAGCAACATCATCTTTTATTTTACAAAACTGGAAATTGTCCCATGCAACATCTAATGAAAACACTGTTCACAAGACAGACGTGTGGCATAATCCTATGGTGGAAACTGTCTTCACTGAATTAATATATCACATCAAATGCCAATGGCATTGTTGATACCATGGCTTCTAACTTGTCTCAGAAATAAGTTGGAAAAAAAAATAATGGAAAAAGGACTGTGTAGCTCACAGTTCCTGCTATCAACAAGCTGAGACATACCAATGATAAGGAGCAGGAGGTCTGGTGAAAGACCACTGTGTGTAGAAAGCTGAAGAACAGAAATAGTATCATGGGAACCAAGCTCAGGTTGCATCAAAGGATAGTGAAAGAAAGTGATTCATAGAGCTAGGTTTCAAGCAGTTGCACATTTCAAGCCAAGCACGTAACCGCTTACTGGTGCAAGTCTCTTCATCAGCATAAACAAAACCATACATCATACACACACATATGGAATAATTTGTGTGTTTAAGATAATTTTTGGTTTCTCTTTAAGGGAATTCAATCACAGTTGACACTTCAGGGCTGCTAGTAGGTGACCTTATGTAGCATCTGTGTTGCAATGCCTAGATGTGTTGCTAGGGTGAGCTAAGGATAGGAGTTAAGTCTTGGCTCTAAATTTCCTGGCTTTTTTCAGCTCATGTCAGCCCTTATTGTTATTTCCACATAGGGAGAGGAAGGTGCGATTAAGAGAAAGAATACTGTTTCTCGGCTTGACTGTTTCTTGGCAGTTGGTGGATTTTGCTAAAACCTTATCAGAATAAACCTTTCTTGCTTCTGTGGCATGCAGAGGAAGCATTTTCATTTACAGAAAAAGATAGGCTGTAAATGAACCATTTCCCTGCCCAGTATTACAGGTAGCTTCCCTGTCAGCAGAGGCTTGATCCCTGCAACCTGCACACAGGAAAGGAAGACAGAGTTTGAACCTCTTTGAAGCAGCCCTTTCTGAAGCTCAAATACATTGTGGGAAATAAAACACACTAGCACACTCAGGTTGGCAGGTGATTCATTTCCAGCTCTATCACTGCCTCATTTTTATCTTTCCTGGAAACACAACCTCCCCAGTATTTTTTTCTTCTTTTTGCCCTCCCAGAAGCACAGCTAATACTTGTTCAATTGTAGATGCCTGTATCCCCAAACAACAAAAAGTGAAAAACATTACGAACAATTTCAAAGTCTACAGACAATGCTTGTTGTTCCTAGTAGACAATAAAGAAAGCTAGAAATTAATCACCGTCTGCTATCTGCACTTAAAAAGTGGCAATTATTGATAAATGTGTTCCCACTTCAAGCACATTACTTGGAACCACGGCTGGTGAGAAGTCTGGACTACTACAAAACCCTACAACATTAACTGGTCAAATAGCTTTTTAGACCAGAGCACAAATACCAAGCTCACTAATTGAAAAGATGACGTCATTGGACTGATTTATGAAAGGCACTGCTGATGTTTAGATTAGGAAAATTTACTTGAGATGGCCAAAGTAAACTTCATGGCCTTTGTTTTGGATACTTCAGTTTATGAAGCTGTCTTTTAAAAGAGCCATTAGAAATAAACAGATACATGGCGATATAAGCTATTGAAGGGGCTGGGTTGGGGCTGGTATTGTTTTTTGTTTTTTATTTTTTTATATACCCACATATAACTTGCACAGCAGTGCTGCCCCCAGGCTCCCACTCTTCTCCCCTTTAAGGTGAAAACCTTTCAATTTAGCTTTCTGCCTAAAATATTATAAAAATGATAGTGGCATATATATTTTATGATGTGTGTCCACTTGGTGATCCAACAACTAAAAATTAGGGAATGCTCTATATTCCAAACAGAAACAGGCTCAAAAGCTTCTCCTCCCATCACTGATATTCCCTAGCCCACAATTCAGGTAGTTTCCACAGACTTCAAGTTTACCAGTGGCCGAACTGATTTATAGTCAAGACCAGTGAATTAAAACAGTTGTGACGCTTGAAATTATTATTGGTTTACAGAATTCAATTACAAGTTGTTTTCTTTTCTTAGCAATTTTACTTTTTGGCTATGTAATGCATTTGACTTTTACTACTCTATCCCAGCTGCAGACTGGACAGCAAGCATGTTTTAAGGCACCCTGACCCCAAACCCTGGAACCTTCCTTGCTTCTCCGTGCAACAACAAAGCCCATGCCCTCCCATACACTGCAAAACAGACTGCATTGAAACAGGGCCAAGAACAGAAGCAATCAAGTGGCACCCATCCCCACAACAAAAAGCAGAAACTAATCCAACATCTAAATGCCAGACACTGCTGTGCATATAAAAGAGACAGATTAATACAATAAGCTGAACTTGTTCTGCTTTTACATAGGTTTACCTGTTTAACACACATACATGAAGTTACTGTGCGAAAGCTGCTGTCCAGCTAAATGGAGGAGACTATAAATCCACCAATAAGTAACTCTCCTGTCACTAGTGATGTCAGCGGGTCTAAAAAAAACATGTTGTAAAGGACAGACAAGGTATAGGGCTCAGCTGTTCAACATAAAGCAAGAATAATAAGCATTTTCAAAAAAATGCTTGATTGCTCCCAAAGACTTCAGATAGTTACCTCTAAAGAACATCTACTGGGACTTGAAACAATTATACAGATTTTTGGGTGAGACTGTGGCAGAAGGATGAATATTCAGAAAAACAAACACAGGACTAGATAGAAAAGTAGTAAATAACATAGTTTCTTCATACTAAGGGAAAGAAGAAAAGGAGTAAGGGAATAGGGAAAGCAGCTGAAGGAGGACATCTGTTTCAATCATTTCAAAAAAGATCTCAAAAAGAGAAATGACCTAAATGTTGGATTGGGAGCCAGAGCTCAGGCATACGGTGAGACCCAAGACCCTGGTAACCATGTCCAGAGTAAGGAGACAATGAACTGGATGCCCAGTAAGAGTCATATGATTAGACTTAACCGGGAATAATCTATTAATACTGCAATGACAAAACCAAAGCATTATCCTAAAAATAGACTTTTTTTTTTATTATTATTATTATGTTACATACCACTCCACAAACTTACAGAAGAGTTTCAGGTCTATCAAACTCCCTCCCTGCCCAAAAATAATTAGATACATACTGATTTTAAACGGTCCCTAGTATCCAAACAAGTATAAAATACTGAAACTATAAAATAATAAACATTTTACAGCTTTGTGTTTTCCACAATAATCCTCCAAAAACAGCATGATCTCCATTTACACTACTGAAGTATCTGTGTCCACTGTCTATAGATTTATATATGGACCTCAACACTGCAGTAGCTTACAGAAGTACATGTTGTATTCACTTAAATTTACCAATGCCACTATGTATTGCTTACATTCTCAGTATGCACTCACTACACATTATTCAAAAGTAGGTATCATTGTAGTTTACATAATGTTAGAAGAAAGGAACCAATGAAAACAGCAATGACCCAAGACATACAGGGTTGTTCATGAAAGTGTTAAAAGAGTACAACATTGTCTTGATAGACGTATCAAATTAATTTAAAGCCTCTGCCTTCCAGATGTTTCACTTCCCTCTTTAAAGTATGAGGCACCACAAAACAGTTTCACTTGTAAGGCATGTTCACAAACACACTGTTGGTCACAAAAACATTGAATGTTTTTGGATATTGTTTATCAAAGAAGTGTTGCTATTTTGAATTTGCAAAGACATTCCCCTGTTGTTGATATGGGGTCTCTTCATGCATAGGGAGAAGGTGTATTTGTGTCTAATGTAGGAACAGGAGCGAAAAGAAACCAGCAGCTGGCAACAGAAACATAAAATACATTGCAAAAAGTTCTACATATGCTGAATAATGCCAACAGCAATAGTAAAAAAAAAAAAAAAAAGGAAAGTTTCCACCTTATTATAATTGCAATCACAAAGCAAGCAGACCTCAAAATTTCCAGCTTTTTATAATCCTTAGGAGAATTTAAATCAACAAACAAGTAATTCCTGGGAATTTTAGATAAGTTGAGCACTAAGCGCTGGAAGGAAAACAGACTCATCTGGAGAAGCTTGTCCTTTTTTCTACCCATTGAACCACAGTGGTGTCAACAATGTCTTGTAACAAGTAAAAGCAGCTCCACTAGACTTCAGTGGTTTACATTGGGACTGAATCTATAACCTGTATTAATCAATCAGCTTGCCAAGTCCTAGCACAGTACAAAGACATTTCATACATTTTACTCCAAACAGGAATTAAATAAAAGGGAGAAAATTTAAAGGTGAATGGCACATCTATTAAAAAAAAAAAAAAAATCCACCAGCACAACTTTCCAAAAATGAGGTCTAAGAGAGCTATAAAAAAACTTTGAAATATTAAAAACAAAATGAAACAAGCAAACAAACAAAAAAAAAAAGAAAGAAAGAAAGAAAACACTAAAATAGAAAGAGATAAAGTACCCCAATTACCTGAGATGAAGTGCCCCAAGTGCCTGATCAACACTTTTAGCAATTTTCCAGTGCTAAAATCTGTGTGGCTGTGACAGTAAATGTTACCGGACATTTACCAAACATAAGATGATTTCTCAACTACTGAAAGCGCTGGCAAGGCTCTGCCTCTGGTAGTTGCTATGTGGTGAGATCTCAAAAGCCTCTCTCAGGGCCACAACAAACTGGAGGGATTGCCAGTTTCAGCACCCATGTGTAAGCAACAGTCCAGACACCAAATCAAGGGGTAGTTACATTTTCTCTTTTAAAAACATCTACCAAACAAAATCCCTCTGAGAGAGGACAATGTAAAAAGTCTAGTATTTGGTTCACACTTTAACACAAGTCTGTCTTTAAAGCAACATAAAAAATCTAAATCTAACTTAACTTAACTTTTAGTTGGACATAAGTGTGATAAAAAGAAAGGTAAAAAAAAATCAAAAGAAAAAGACATAAAACCATAGAGCAGGTGTAGCATTTCCTGAGCTCCTATGAATAAAGCACTATCTCAAAGCACTGAAGAATTGCAGCAAGTTGCTTCTGGTAGAAAATTATTAACTTAAGCATTTTATTTATTTATTTATTTATTTTAAAGTACAGGAGCTAGGAAGCCTGACGTATCACCAAGTGCATTCACCAACAGGTCACACCTGGAAGGTTTCCATGGCACAAGGAAGATGGGTTTCCCCTGGGTTTGGCTCACAAGAACCAATGACTTTGCTGCCTAGAGTAATCGAGGAGCTTACAGAAGTCTGCAGCATGGAGCCATTTAAAACAACACTTGCCTGTGGATTCTCTGATGTCTAATAAGTACTGTACACCCAATGCTCCTTCTTTTCCACTGTCTCCAAACTCAAAACATAACATGGATGATGGCCACCTGCATTTCTGAAACCAAGAGAAATTTAAGATCTCTACCATTTTCTCCAGAGCAACTAAAATTTCCTACCAGATTAAAAGACATGCTTTTTGTTTCCTCAGATGAGGAAAGGGAAAACATTTGGGCATCTTCATTCAAGGACAATAGTGCAATTGGTAGTTGAAGTTGAGATTACCTGCATTATTTACTGATAAAAGTAGATATTTTAAAATAGCATACAACATAATTGACATGCAGAATTAGAGAAGTTACTTATCTTCTAGAAATTGTAGTCATTTATTTATAAAAGGAAAAACTCCCCCAACAAAGCCCACCTCCCAATATTTCAGCTCAATTTTGACAGAATTTGAGTAGAAGCAATGTCTTCTTGAATTTCACCTTTATAAAAAGTCCTTAGGATGAGGATCTAATAAAGCTCCAGTATTACCTATCAAAGACTGGGGCACAACAACCCCAAGCAGCGCTACAGGCTGGGAGATGAGTGGCTGGAAAGCTGCCTGGCAGAGAAGGACCTGGGAGTATTGGTTGATAGCCGGCTGAGTACGAGCCAGCAGTGTGCTCAGGTGGCCAAGAAGGCCAACAGCACCCTGGCTTGTATCAGAAATAGCGTGGCCAGCAGGACTAGGGAAGTGATTGTCCCCTTGTACTTGGCTCTGGTGAGGCTGCACCTCGAGTCCTGTGTTCAGTTTTGGGCCCCTCACTACAGGAAGGACAAGAAGGTGCTGGAGCGTGTCCAGAGAAGGGCAACGAAGCTGGTGAGGGGTCTGGAGAACAAGTCTTACGAGGAGCGGCTGAGGGAGCTGGGGTTGTTTAACCTGGAGAAGAGGAGGCTCAGGGGCGACCTTATCGCTCTCTATGACTACCCCAAAGGAGGCTGTAGCGAGGTGGGGATTGGTCTCTTCTCCCACACGCCAGGGGATAGGACGAGGGGGAATGGTTTCAAGTTGCACCAGGGGAGGTTTAGGTTGGATATGAGGAAAAATTTCTTCACTGAAAGGGTTGTGAGGCATTGGAACAGGCTGCCCAGGGAAGTGGTTGAGTCACCTTCCCTGGAGGTATTCAAAAACCGTGTAGATGTAGAGCTTAGTGGCATGGTTTAATGGTGGACTAGGCAGTGCTAGGTTAAAGGTTGGACTAGATGATCTTAGAGGTCTTTTCCAAGCTAAATGATTCTATGATAAATTTATAAAACATTTTGAAGGCAATTAAATAATTTATCCCTACAACAGAAACATAGAATGCCTTTTCCAAGGCTACTCAGCAAATCATCAGCAGAGCCACGATTAAAACCTTCTTCCTCCTAGTGGTGTAAATTTAGAAAGTTCACTGTTAGAATGGGATGGTTAGGGGGAAAAAAAAAAAGTCTCCTTCAAAACAGACATGCACACTCACTCCCATCAGAAAATGCCAAACAGCATTCCATCAAACTTTCTAAAAAACCTTTTGGAGTGAGAATAAGGAAAAAATTCAGCTCTGAATTGCCCAAAAGTTAGCAGCTCCTGTTTTCACATACTTCTAACAAAAAGGAAAAAAAAAAAAAAAACAAAAAACAAGCATTTCACTACATATTTACAGCATTGCTCTTGCCTTAGGAAGTCTTTCAAATTACTTCCACGTTGCATGTGGTAGGTCATGCCCTCACTGGAATAAACAAAGATAGCTCCAGTGAAACTGTGTTTCAGTTAACAGCAAACTATAATCGACTTCCATATCCCACAAAAGCTTTCATGGTAATGTCACAGATATGCCACAGTTGTGCCTGCTCCAGTGCAACAAACCTCAGCTCTCAATTTCACAACGTTTGCCTCAGTTCCCAGTAAAAAATGCTCTACTTGATTGACTACACTTACCCCCTGCAACCAATACACTAAATCAGTAAGCAATTGGTGTCAATGGACACTTTGGTACAGCTGCACCCATTTAGAAGAACAGCTGCTCAAGAAATAAAAGAACGTTCTTTTCGTCGAGCCACAAAACTTTCAGAAACATGAGTGACAAATCTGCCTAAGTGGATATTTATTAGCAACACTAAGGGCTCCTCCTTAGATCCCCAGTGTTTTGTTCCAGGCCCAAATCTTCTCTAAGCATAAAATTACTCATTTTTGTGACTGTCCCAGCTTCTACGAGCAGCTGCTTTTGCCGAACATTAATAATGATTATTTGTATTCCAGTACCATTCATCATATACTAAGTGCAGACCACATACCAGCAGCATACATGTGAGCGCACCATTCAGGGCCCCCAAATGCCAGCTGCTCTTCATAGCTGCTCCTGTGCCTACACAGAGCCCCCACACTGCACCCACCTCACCGAGACCTACAATCTTCAGTTTGAAAGGAGAGCTTCGGCACGAGCATCTGGGTTTGTGGCAAATGAGGAGTTTTTACTTTTTCCCATGGCCTCTGTGTCATATCCTGTTTCTCAGAGTCCTCCCATTCCCCTAAACATGACTTATCTCTCTAGCACTTCTCTTTCTCAGATTCCGGGCTGACTATCCTGCTGACGGTGGAGCAGCCTGAATGCCAGCTTTGCATATAATTAGATAAAGATTTCAACCATGCTCCACTGTTTCCCAGCAAGTCGCTTTCAAGTACGGTAATTCTAGCAAATAAAACCTTGAGAATCTGAGGTTTGTAGAGCATTTTGCTATCATAAGATAAAAAGTATTAGGCAGAAGTACTGTTTCTATTTATTTGTTGTAATATAATTTAGTTCAAATAAACCTTGTAAGTGATGGAATTAAAAAATAAAAAGCATTTGTTTGAAAGACTACACAAAATAACTAAAATACATGTTTCCATATTGAGTTATAAATGCACAAGAAAAACCCAAGACCAAATTCTGCTATCCTTACTTGAGTAAATGGACTCTAAAGCTGCTTCAAGTCTAAAACAGCTTACATGAGGAAGAAACTGGAGCTTTGACATGTCAGTGTTTGAAAAGTGTTTCGCAATCGCCCCATATAAAGGTACTTACTTGCGAGTCTGAGAGCAGATGCTAAAATGTACAGAATCTGGGGTGAGTTTTGGTGGTTTTGGTTTGGTTGGGGGGGTTTCTGGTGTCGTTGTATTTTTTTTTTTTCCTGGAAATAATCCAGGGACAGCATATGGAAAATAGAACAGAGATTACAAAAAGGAAGAATTGTTCCTGAGAAAAACAGTATTCTCAGAGTTATGCATGGCTCAGGAAATGGACAAATGACCCCTGCTCGGGAAAGATTTTATCAATGAATAGCTTTTTGGTTTTATAATCAACATTATTGCAGAAGGGTGGAGGAAGACTACGCAGATTATGATATCTGTTGTATTATTTCTCAACTTTACACATGAGATTTAAAATACCACTATCTAAATGCTGGCCATTAGTGTGCAAAAACCTTTTAAGGAGGAACACAGAACAGGGGTGAGTATCTGCTAAGCAGTTCCATCTGCTGAAGCCAGTGGTCCAAGCAGCCTCTGTGTAATCTGAATCCTTTTCCAAACACACACTTTGCCCTGGTAGCCAAAAAATAAATACAAGATGTGCTCACATTTGGACCCAAATTAAAGCCTAGAAATTATGAAGAGTTCTAGTGAACATCAGTAAAAACAATTCATTTTTCTTTTTTACAATCCTGCCCCAAACACCTCTCAGGAACAAAGGCTAGAGCAGAAAATATCTCAGTGTTTACTCAGAACCATGAAAAAATTGTATATAAGCCAACCAAAACCAGGTGATCCAGTAGTCCCAGAACAGGGGAACCCAAAAGCACCACTGGATGAAGTGCCTGGAAAACAGTAAGGAGGTGAAGGGGGAAAACAAGCAAACAAACAAAATGCAAGTGACTAAAATCAGGGCTTGACGCCAAGTCTGAGCTCAATTCTGTTCTCTAGTATGTAGGCACACATCATTACTTTGTAAAACAGACTACTGCGTTTACACACCAGAACAGCAGTAGCTAACTTCAGAAGATGAACTAATAAATATGCCAGAAGGTGCGTGCAAATTCGGCATTACACAGACCCAATTCTGGACTCAAAGGTGAAGTGAACAACTTACTTTCCACTAAAAACAGCTGTATCAGAACTGCACGTAGAATAATGGTTATATATTTTCCTACGCTGAACTGGTGGAAGAAAGTGTTGGCTACAAGCTTCAGGCTCGCATTATAGGCCCAGTTCAAATTTTCCCCAAGTTCAGACCACAGACCTCAGAAATGGGTCTCCTCATTTTCCTTCTCCTCAGTTTTGAAAACACATGGCAGCAAGTCAGACACGCAACTGTAGGAACTGGTTGACTTTTTAAAGCATTCTTCATAAGAGGTAAGGTATCACAAGAGGTCTCGAGACAGCATTTCCAACACATCACTGCCAACTTTCAGAGGCGTACAATTTCCACACTGCTACAGAAACAGAGATGGGAGACGATACACGCTTGTGGATGATCTGATGCAATGCAGGTGATTAAAAAAAAAAAAGAGAGAGACAGAAAAAGTAAGCCGGCAAAACGGGCTGTCTCTAGGACTCTCAAGTCATTTTACATTCTTGGATCATCACAGCTACTTCTCAAGTCACATAGGGATCTCTTTCAAATGCATAGATCCACTCCAAATGCATTTGCTACCTTTTGCAAATTCCTGGAAGTTTAGCCTAAATAAAAACCAACAACTTAAAACTGACATGTTTTAACATAGACTAAGTCTTGATAGATCAATAGCATGTACACTCAGAAACAACTGCTAATTTAATCAATAACCTCATTCTTCTAAAAGGGCTGTGGTTTGTCCTAGGACAAAAATCAGCGTGTCAGTTCTATGGCAATTTTACACATACTGCAAAAATCATGCATTTCGGTGGAGTTGTGAGGAACAAACTAGAGTCTGGAGTTCTTGAAGAAAGATGAAATTCTATTTCAGAAGACAAGTACTTAGTCTTAAATAGTCTTTGCCTTGAAGAGGGATCCAGGAGGAAACTAAAAATAAGCAGAACAAAGCAGCTAAGAAGTAACCAGTAAAACGTACGTTACATTCAGCCTCATCTAACTCTCAGTCAGTGAATAGGCACAAAACTCTTACTGTCACTGGCACATCATATGTGAAATTTTGTCATCTTTGTCTATGAACTCTAGGATAACATTCTCTCTTAACCACATCCTCCGTTTAACAATAAATCTGTTTCTGAACTACAGCTTCAAATAGGTAGAATTGG